>JASFAX010001586.1:0-49972 GCA_030737875.1 Allium sativum
GTCCATTATGTTTCCAAAACATATTACATGGGTAGACCTAACTTAATAGGTAAATTCCCAATGGGTAGACCTAACTTAATAGGTAAATTCCCAATCTTATGTTTTTATGTCTTTTAAGTTTACCCAACCCCAAACGCAATCTCATCGCTTACATATCGCAATAGCGCATAAAGGATAGAAAGAGGGAACTTGGCATAATCATGACATAAAGGTGTTGAAGCCACAAGTTTAACATGGTGGCATATGAAATGTACATATGTTCATATACTTGCATATTACATTTTTAGGCCTCATGAGTATGCATAAAACCAAACTTAGCATATTGGTGATACATGGTGATAAATGACATGTAGAAATGGCCATAAGTTCGGATTTAGCCTCACATGCAAGTTATCATAAGGGGTATGATAACTTACATGTTGCCAAAATGCAACCTTTAGCATAAAGCTTGAAGCTTTAAGCTCATAAACCCAAGATAAGCTTGCATAACATGATAACATGAGCAAAATGATCAACCCAAACTTGCATAACATAACTTGCATATCATATGGCAAACTTGCATATCATAACATAGCAAACTTGCATAACATAACATGATAAACTTGCATATCATAACATGGCAAACTTGCATAACATAACATGATAAACTTGCATATCATAACACGGCATACTTGCATAACATAACATGATAAACTTGCATATCATAATGATCAAACACAACTTGCATCATTCATTAACTTTAGAGTTTAAATATGAAAGTAGAAAAGGGCTTACAATGCTTATGAAGACACAAAAATATGACAAAGCCCTTATGCAATAAAATAGACCCAAAATGCAAGCTCTAATAGAAAAACCCTTGAGCCAAAATGATCAAAACTCTTGCTTTATGATGTAAATATGGAAACTTGACTTGAATGCAAGCTAATGACACTCATACAAGCTTGAAAACACTTGTATGCATGGAAAATCTCTCATAGAAATGACTTAGGAATTTTATGAAGAGAGTGGAGGCCATGAGAGGAATGATTTTGCCATAGTTTAGTTACTTGAATGAATAATGATGATTTAGGGTTAGGTTAGGGGCTTATTTATAGAGATTAGGATTAGTTTCAACCTTAGGATTAAACCCTAATTCCAATCTCAGCCCTTAAAACCGAATCTGGCCCCAAAACCTAACCAAAACCCCAAAATGGTGCACCATGCAAAACTGCCCGGCTGAGCCAAGTCGACACCCAAGTCGACAGGGCTGTCGACTTGGGCCTAACCATGTCGACTGCCCAGTCGACAGGGCTGTCGACATGGGTGGTCTAGCGGGAAATTTCCCGCCTGCGCCCAACTGCCCCAAATTTCCAAATTCAAACTTGAATTTGAAATCTGTTTTTATTTTGAATTTTTCTGAAAACTTCGTTGGGCCTTAATCGGGTCATACGGACTCCGATTTTCGAAAACTCGGACTCTTTTTCGCGTATTTTTCCGAGACGAACGCAATGGCATAGCCCGTTTCCCTTGATTCAGATTAATAAATTAAATTCTGCCTCGATTTATGTTATAACAGGTTATTGAAAATACGGGTTGTTACATTCTCCCCTCCTTAAAGGATTTTGTCCCCGAAATCTCTAAGTTAGGAAGAACATATCCTACCATCCAACATCCATCTACTCAAAACATCATCCACGAGCAATCATTGTCCTTACAAGATTCTAAATGTTGTATGAACATATGCAAAGGTGTGTGTATATGTACTTATCTAATGCAAATATCATCAATGCAAATTATGTTAGTGAAATGAATCCATATGTATGCAATTCCTAACATAATGTATAACGTCTATATGTGTGCACATAACATACATCCATATGCAACATCCATGTGATAACACAAAAAATTTCATCCATGAATAAGCATAAACACTCATGCATATGCAATATGAGGAGTGTGTGAGCCGATCTAGTGCCTAATGTGTATAATGCATCCACGAGTAACCACTTGCAAACACTTGCAACCACTTGCAACCATCATGCATAACATGTTTCAAACACATGTTTCATCCAAAGGGTTTCTACCTAAGGTTCTCATGACAAGATTAACATGATAAACTAGATAATCATGGATAGCAAAGAGAAAGATATGCTAACAAAGAAAAGAGATTGAGAGTGTACCCTCAAAAAGGAATGGATAAAGCCCACGCATCTTCTCCTCGGTTTCCCAAGTTGCGTCTTCTTCGGCTTCACCCCATTGAACCTTTACCAACTTGACCTCTCGATTCCTTAGCTTCTTGGTCTCCGTCCCCAAGATACGAATCGGAGCTCTCCTCAAGGTAGCCTCTTTCTCCACTTCCACATCTTTCAGAACACTTGGCTCAACAACCTCTGCTGATTCATGTAAACACTTCCGGAGATGCGAGACATGAAAAACATCGTGTACTCCGGCAAGCTTCTCGGGCAACCCCACTCTATAAGCCAACTGCCTGATCCTCTCTATAATAGGGAATGGTCCAACAAACCTCGGTGCTAACTTCCCAACGGCTCCAAATCGGACCACATTCCGCAAAGGAGAAACCTTCACGAAAACTATATCCCCAACATCAAACTCCAAATCAGTTCTTCGCTTATCAGCATAGGATTTCTGTCGGTCTTGGGCCGCTTTCATCCGTCTTCGAATCAACTCGACCTTCTCGGATGTATCTCTGATCATATCAGGCCCAAGTATAAGCTCATCTGTAGTCTCCCACCAACATGTAGGCGACTTGCACGGCCTCCCATATAAAGCTTCAAATGGTGCCATCCCTATGCTTGCCTGATAACTGTTATTATATGCAAACTCAACAAGAGAAAGATGGTCTTCCCAAGTACCACCAAAATCCAGAATACAAAGCCTCAACAGATCCTCGAGTACCCTATTCACCCTTTCGGTTTGACCGTCCGTCTGTGGGTGATAAGCCGTACTTAGATTCAACCTCGTGCCCATAGCTTCTTGCAAGCTATTCCAGAATTGACTTGTAAAGATTGGGTCACGGTCACTGACTATACTTGAAGGGACTCCATGTAGTCTCACAATCTCACGAAGATATACAGACGCTAGCCAAGATGCGGTCCTCTTGCTCTTCACTGGAATGAAATGAGCACTCTTCGTAAGTCTATCCACAATAACCCAAATGCTCGTATTCCCTTTCCTTTACCTTGGTAGCCCATCGATAAAATCCATGGAAATACTCTCCCACTTCCATAGTGGAACGTCTAGAGGATGCAATAGCCCACCGGGCTTCTTCGACTCGGCCTTAACTTGCTGGCAAATGATACATCTAGAGACAAACTCTGCCACATCCCTCTTCATCCCAGGCCAAAAGAAAATGCGTTTCATATCTTTATACATCTTATCTCCGCCCGGATGTATAGTCAACTTAGAGCGATGCGCTTCCTCAAGAACTTTTCTTACTAAATCTTCTACCATTGGAACACATAACCTTCCGTCTCTCCTCAGCCAACCCTTGTCATCAATAGAATATCGAGCGAGATGACTAGACGCCTCTCCTCGAATCAGCTTATCCATAATCTCAACTATCTGAGGGTCTTCTCTCTGCGAAGCCCCAACTTGATCAAGAAGGGTAGGTCTGAGTTCCAGAGATGCTAAAGAACCGGTCGTCGACTCAATCGCCAAAGAGAAATCAAAGGTTGCCACATACTCTAAATTCTTCATCTCAACGAATAGAGGACTCAGAGTCAACCTTTTTCTACTCAATGCATCAGCTACCACATTCCCCTTGCCAAGGGTATAAGCTATCTCAAAATCGTAAGACGCCAAGAATTCCATCCATCTTTGTTGCCTCAGATTCAGATCCTTCTGAGAAAAGAGATACTTCAATGACTTGTGATCGGTATAAAGCTCAAATCTTTCTCCCAGAAGATAATGGCGCCAAGCCTTGAGTGCATATACTATTGCTGCCAACTCTAAGTCATGAGTGGGATAATTCTTCTCATGCACTTTGAGTTGTCTACCGCCAAAGCATATCACTCTTCCTTCTTGCATCAGAACAGCTCCTAACCCCGTGCCACATGCATCGGTGTATACTGTAAATAACTTCCCTCCATCGGGCAAAGCTAGAACAGGTGCTGATGTGAGAGCTCTCTTGAGCCTCTGAAAAGCAAGCTCGCATTCTATACTCCAAGAAAAAACTAAATTCTTCTTCGTCAATTTAGTGAGAGGAGCGGAAATCTTCGCGAAGTCCTTGATGAACTTCCGGTAAAAGCCTGCAAGACCTAGAAAACTTCTCACTTCGGTTGCATTCCTTAGAGTCTTCCAATCCTGAACTGCAACTACCTTAGCGGGATCCACCGCTAAGCCTTGCTTAGATACTATATGCCCAAGGAATCTAACTTCCCTTCTCCAAAAGTGACACTTGGAGAACTTGGCCTTCAACTGATGCGCTCTAAGCGTATCCATCACCTCCACGAGATGCCTTGCGTGCTCTTCCTCATCCTTAGAGAAGATCAGAATATCATCTACGAAGACCACGACAAACTTGTTCAAGAACTCCCTGAACACCCTACTCATCAAGTCCACGAAATATGCGGGTGCATTCGTCAAGCCGAACGGCATGACAAGCCATTCGAAGAATCCATCTGGCGTTCTGAACGCAGTCTTGTCTATACTATCTTCAGCTACCCTGAGCTGATGGAATCCAGTAGCAAGATCAAGCTGAGAGAAAACAGAAGCACCGATAAGCTGGTCAAAGAGATCATCAATCCTCGGTAACGGGTGTCTGTTCTTCTTAGTCAGCTTATTCAACTCTCGATAGTCAACACAAAGTCGGAGAGAACCATCTGCCTTGGTAGCAAATACCACAGGCGCTCCCCATTCAGATATACTTCGTCTAATGAAGTTCTTCTCAAGCAACTCCTTCACTTGCTTACTTAGCTCCCGCCTTTCACGCGGAGCCATGTGCCGAACGGGCAAAGAAACTGGCTTTGCATTATCCACCAGATAAATGCGGAAATCAATCTCTCGCTTAGGGGGCAACCCCCTAACTTCATCGAAAACATCCGGATACTCTCGAACCACTCTCACAGACTGAAGAGTTTCCATTGACGAGTCGAGTGATTCAAGATAGCACAACATGGCGGGACCTTTCGGATTACAAGAAATTTCTAGGGTGTTTCCGAGGCGAGTCACGAGCCTCACAACCCTATGCTCACAATCAAGGATGGCTCCGTATCTGGACAACCAATCCATGCCCAATATCAATCCGTATCCCCTAAAACCAAGAACATAAGCACTACACTAGAACTCTACACTCAGTATAGAGATCCTCAAATCCCCACATATCATAGACAGATGGGCGGAACCCCCAATAGGATTTGAGACACAGAGAGGATCATCTACCAAGCTAGTACTAAGGTGCAAACTATCAACAAGATCAGATGAGATAAAGCTATGCGATGCACCAGAATCAAACAAGGTACGAACTGGAAAATCAGAAATATATACAAGGCTCTCAACAGAAATACTACCTCGATCGGGAACTGGAGCGGCATTGAGAGCATGAACTTGCCCTCCTGAAGGTCCAGCACGCTGAGTCTGACCCTGGCCTTGCCCTTGCTTCTTCGGGCAATCCTTACTGAAATGTCCAGTCTCACCGCAAAAAAAGCATTCACCATTCTTCCTTTTCCTCTTCTTACAATCCTTAATAAGATGCCCAACTGAACCGCAATAATGGCACTTCCCCTTGTTGTTCTTGCCCTTGTTGTTGTTCCCCTTGTTGCCTTGACTCTTGTTCTTGTTCTTGTTCTGATTGCCTTGACCGCTCTGACCACTTGGATTACCCTGATTTCCTTTCCACTGGGAATCAGTCTTCTTGGCTTGAGTATCATTCGTCTTGATCTCTTTCTTGACATCTCCCTGAAGTAACGCCATATCAACCAAGCTCTCAAACGTGGCCCCATGGGGAATATGTGACATAGCCAATCCCTGCAACGGCTCATTCAATCCTCTAGCAAAACGAAAAGCCTTCTTCTGAGGAGTATTCACCATATCCAAGCCAAAACGAGCTAACTGATTGAACTTGTTCACATATTCTTTGACAGACATATCTCCTTATTTCAAAGTTATGAACCTCTCCATTTGCAGATTCTCCTCAGCAGAAGATAGAAACTTAAGCACGAACCTTGCCCTGAAATCGGCCCAAGTCTCAACAGGCCTAGCACCATTGGTGACTTCCCACCAATAAGCGGCTTCATCCTTCATAAGCCAAACCGCCAACAAGATCTTCCTCTGATCGTCTAACCCAAAGATAGCAAATAAATCATCGGTCTCTTTCAACCAATTTCTGGCCTCTACAAAAGTCTCAGTGCCTTGAAAGTTCTTGCCACCCATTGCTTTGAAATCTTTGCAAGTCTTTGCGAAGTCAGCTTGAGGATGCTGAGGGGGAGGAGGAAGAGGAACCTCAGCGACAGGAGGAGGAGGAACATTAACTACTGGAGGAGGAGGAGGAGGAACATCTGCGGGGCCAGCTTCGGTCGCCATAGCCTCCAAAAGTCTCCTATACCAAACAGGTACGTGTACTCCCTCCGAAATAGCAAAGTTATCGGCCATACTGAAAACGAAGAAAAAGACAGATTCAGAATGGAGAAAAACGAAGGAATTTTGCTAATGGCTTTTTGGGGAATAGCCTTTAAAATAAACTAGACTTTTCTTTGGAAAATACTTTATACTTGGTTTTGAAAATAGTTTTCCAAAAGTTTTAAAAACCTTTTTGTTCCTTCTCGCAAACCATATGCTCTGATACCAAATGTAACACCCCACCTCCGCCAGGGTGGCTCTTGCAAGCACTCTGACTTTGGAGGGGCGTTTGAATCAGGTAAACATGCATAATGATATATCAAGGCAGAACAAGAACGTATGTATATATGTAAACAGAGTAAATAAGATAAGTAAAACAGCGGAAGATTTCAAACTATTTCAAAACAAGTCTGGTACAACATAATGTCAACTTTCCAAATACACAAGTCTAGATAAAAACAACATCACTGAAAAACTGAAATACATAAGTACTATCCCCAAAATAAGTGATAACCATAGCTAGCTTCATGTCAAGACCGTACATGAGCTAAAATCCCACAAGCAAGCGATCAGAAATCCAAGCTAAGCTCCAACGTTCCCACCCTGAGAACCTGGGGGGGGAACGGAAGAAAAGAGGCGAAAGAAAAACAGGTCAGTCAAAAGGACTGAGTAAGCCCTACTACAATCAATGTAAACTGATAAAGTTAAGTGGCATGAGAAGCAGGGATGAACATAAGGATAACAACATACTAGCATGATGATTAACTAACAAGGTAGACAAAGGTGTCATCGCATAATCAGGTTTAAGGTTTTGAACCACAGGTGTACTAGCAAAATAACATGACTTGAATAAACAAGTATTGATCCCTTGGCCCAAGCTTTGGCCCAATAACATGAAGTGACCCTAATACGAGGTCCAATAACATGAAGTGACCCTAATACGAGGTCCAATAATATGAAGTGACCCTAATACGAGGTCCAACAATATGAAGTGACCCTAATACGAGGTCCAATAACATGAAGTGACCCTAATACGAGGTCCAATAACATGAAGTGACCCTAATACGAGGTCCAATAATATGAAGTGACCCTAATACGAGGTCCAACCAAACGGTCTAGTCGATCGGCTCCCTATAAGCCTAACTCGTCACGTGTTGGTGTCAATACGGCCCAAACATAATTGTAGTCAGACTGTGCCGGGTCTCCCGTCGGGTGTATCAAGCCCTAGGGTGTCAACCCCTGGACACCATAAACATAAGTGCACAGTCTAGATCTACTGGTACCCATGCTTGACTTCTCCAAATACGGACTACATGCACGACCATAGTCCGTCCGGAACTACATCGGCGTACCACTCTGCCGTCGTTTTTGGTCACTTACCTCAAGTCCAGTAATCGTGCCCCCACCCTAGCCTAGTCCCTAGGGTCTTAATGATACAAACTTGGGATTACCGCTGGAGTGGACCCCCATTGCTAGGATTTTCTAGTGGGTTAAGTACGGTTTAACCCTCTTGCTAATCATGGATTAACTTGGTTAAGTGTAACGATGAGTTCACGACTTAACCCTGATTAATCTACCAAGCCCAAATTGGTTAAGTATTAAGTGGACCATGACTTAACCCTAATCATGAGGCATTAATTAATTTAATGTGCCTTAACCTCTCACATTAGACCTTGTTGTGGTTACTAGTTAAGCCGGGCGGGTCCGGGTAGCTTTACACCACAACTTGGTCTAACCTCGGGTTCAAGGTACAACATGACCAACTTCTCACATTGGGTCCTATTATTTGTAGCAACTAGTTAAGCCGGTCTGTTCCGGGTAGTTTTACGCTACAAACTCAACCCAACCTCGAGTTGGTCACACTTATATTCTCTAAGTGTCATGTCCATTATGTTTCCAAAACATATTACATGGGTAGACCTAACTTAATAGGTAAATTCCCAATGGGTAGACCTAACTTAATAGGTAAATTCCCAATCTTATGTTTTTATGTCTTTTAAGTTTACCCAACCCCAAACGCAATCTCATCGCTTACATATCGCAATAGCGCATAAAGGATAGAAAGAGGGAACTTGGCATAATCATGACATAAAGGTGTTGAAGCCACAAGTTTAACATGGTGGCATATGAAATGTACATATGTTCATATACTTGCATATTACATTTTTAGGCCTCATGAGTATGCATAAAACCAAACTTAGCATATTGGTGATACATGGTGATAAATGACATGTAGAAATGACCATAAGTTCGGATTTAGCCTCACATGCAAGTTATCATAAGGGGTATGATAACTTACATGTTGCCAAAATGCAACCTTTAGCATAAAGCTTGAAGCTTTAAGCTCATAAACCCAAGATAAGCTTGCATAACATGATAACATGAGCAAAATGATCAACCCAAACTTGCATAACATAACTTGCATATCATATGGCAAACCTGCATATCATAACATAGCAAACTTGCATAACATAACATGATAAACTTGCATATCATAACATGGCAAACTTGCATAACATAACATGATAAACTTGCATATCATAACACGGCATACTTGCATAACATAACATGATAAACTTGCATATCATAATGATCAAACACAACTTGCATCATTCATTAACTTTAGAGTTTAAATATGAAAGTAGAAAAGGGCTTACAATGCTTATGAAGACACAAAAATATGACAAAGCCCTTATGCAATAAAATAGACCCAAAATGCAAGCTCTAATAGAAAAACCCTTGAGCCAAAATGATCAAAACTCTTGCTTTATGATGTAAATATGGAAACTTGACTTGAATGCAAGCTAATGACACTCATACAAGCTTGAAAACACTTGTATGCATGGAAAATCTCTCATAGAAATGACTTAGGAATTTTATGAAGAGAGTGGAGGCAATGAGAGGAATGATTTTGCCATAGTTTAGTTACTTGAATGAATAATGATGATTTAGGGTTAGGTTAGGGGCTTATTTATAGAGATTAGGATTAGTTTCAACCTTAGGATTAAACCCTAATTCCAATCTCGGCCCTTAAAACCGAATCTGGCCCCAAAACCTAACAAAACCCCAAAATGGTGCACTAGGCAAAATTGCCCGGCTGAGCCAAGTCGACACCCAAGTCGACAGGGCTGTCGACTTGGGCCTAACCATGTCGACTGCCCAGTCGACAGGGCTGTCGACATGGGTGGTCTGGCGGGAAATTTCCCGCCTGCGCCCAACTGCCCCAAATTTCCAAATTCAAACTTGAATTTGAAATCTGTTTTTATTTTGAATTTTTCTGAAAACTTCGTTGGGCCTTAATCGGGTCATACGGACTCCGATTTTCGAAAACTCGGACTCTATTTCGCGTATTTTTCCGAGACGAACGCAATGGCATAGCCCGTTTCCCTTGATTCAGATTTATAAATTAAATTCTGCCTCGATTTATGTTATAACAGGTTATTGAAAATACGGGTGGTTACATAAATATCTCATTATTTTGTTAATGCTGGGTAGATAAATAAAAATCACATCTTGCTATGGTTTTCATATGAATAAAAATCACATCTTGATATGGTTTTCATATGAATAAAAATCACATCTTGCTATGGTTTTCATATGAATAAAAATATAATATTTACCTTTTATAATTAAAAATCTCGTCTTTTTCTATAAACCTTATAAATAAAAATGAAATCTTTTCTAATGTAAAAATCTTTTCTTTTCACTTATAAAAATCTAAACTTTATTCTATAAAAATTCAATTTTTAATCCTATACATAAATAAAAGTTCAATTTTTTAATCCTATGCTTTCTATTTTAAAATCAAGCGTTTTATAACCTAAAAACATTAAATAAATGAGGATTAACAAATTAAGAAGGCTTACAGTTTGAATCAGGAGTGGAGGGGCTGCTGTTCGCTAGAGGGGCGTTGGGAGGTCGGCGCTAGGGCTGGGGAGGGTCGGGGGATGTGCGGCTAGAAGGAAGTGGGGCTAGGGTTTGGATAGCGGCGAATTTATATGGGTTTGGGGGGTGTAGGGTCCTAACTGAAGGAGGAGGACGGTGGGAGGCTGACGACAGCGATGGTGGGTAGGGGAGCGGTGGCGGAGGTCGTGCGCTGGGGAGCGGTGGCGGTTGGCGATCGTTCGCGCCTCCCCTTTCTTTTCTTTTTTTATTTATTCGATGTCCTGGAATCGAGTTTGGGAGGAAAGGTATACCGGGGGGTGGGTGGGAGGGCGTTGACTAGGATAAAGGAGATAAGGGCCTGGCCCATTTGTATTTTATTATTTTTAAATTTCAAAAAAAGTAGCTTTTTAATTCGAACTCCATTTCGAACCCAATGACTGCCGCCCCTAGATAATTACCCCCATCCTGAACACAATGGGATATGTATCGTAAGCTGATTCGATTGTTATGATCAGTTTCTGTTCAAATTAAACATAAATCATTATGTTGTAATTTAAATGTACATTTCAATTTACTGGGGTCACATAAGGACCCCAAAAATTCCAGAAAAATATTTTCTAGCTTCGTATTGACGATACGGTCCTAACAAAACTAATTTCTTCAAATTCCGAGTCCATTTGAAAAATAGTCATTTTCAGGTCGATCGAAATTGACTAAACACGTTTTACTTCGCCATGCTCACATATTGATTCAGAAAATTACGAATATTGGAATCTAGCAATAACTTGACATCACGGATCCAACAAAAGTGGTTTCATCGAAAACGAAGGTCGTTTGCAAAATTACCATTTTTAAGGGCCAGAATTCTAGAGCGACTATTCTGAATTTTCAACTGGACGTAACTTTTGATTTCCGTTATGAAATTTTGATTTTTCGGATTCGTTGGAAAGATATTTTCAAATAGATTCTAATTTTTTGGTTTTTCTAAAATCCGGTTTATTTTGAATCCTGTGCATTCATTTGAAATTTGAAATCGAATTTTCAAACTACCGCGCCATTTTCAATTTCTTTTATAATTTAAAATAAATATTTATATTCTAACGTTGATTCAAATAAATATACTCATTCTAATTCTATTCAAAATAAATTTCTCGTCGTTATTATTTAAAATAATTCATTTTAAATATTCAAAATTCATTAAAATTGCCAAAATAAAAATTTTAAATTGGCTTAGATTTCCGGGTTGTTACATAAAATTATGTGCAATCTAGCTTTGGGCAGGACTGGACGTAGGAGCAATCTGAACCATCATAAAAATCTGGTGTATTCTTTCCTTTTTGCATTTTATTTTTGTTTATATCTGCAACTTTGATTGTTTCTGTTGTAATATTCATTCTATGATTCATATAAAAGTTCAAGTAATTGATAATTGGTTAAGATTTCTAGACATTCTTTAAAACAATATTCACCCCCCCCCCCTTTGATGTTTGTTTTACCTTAAGATCCTTGATTCTCAACCCTAACACTTTTAGCCCTGCAATTTTTCGCTGCATCCGCTAAATCAAGGCTTTTTAGTGTCCGCTTTAGCAATATTAATATATAGAGCTTGTTTTGACTAGTTTTTTTTTTTAATTTCAGTAAAGTCAGCGTAAAGGGGTAAATTTAAGGCATAAGTGCCTAATATATTGTAACAATCAATTACACCCATCAAATTTAGCATGCATAGCTGTGATATTCCATGATTTTGTTATATAAGATTAATTAATATTAGTTTGAGAAAGAGGGTTAATTAATTTCAAATATTTGGGATTAATCAATTACACCCATCAAATTTGCTTCTCCGCTGTATCCCCGATATTTTCTCGCTTTATCCCCGCTACAACTTTTTGTACCTCCGCCGTTATAGAACCGTTAAGTGCTTTAACATCACAGCTATGGGGAGTAGCTTAAGATGTTGGGCATAACTACATATATTATATAAGATTTAATCTACTGGGAAGTAGATGGATGCGACGTGTGTGCAGAGTCTAGAGTGTTGTTAACTCAAATAACCTAATAATTAAGAAAATGTAACTGAATAGTATATGTAGTGTTTTTTCAGAATGTATAATTTATCATCTCACAAGAACTTGTGTTTTGACCCATCCTCATAACATACTCACAGGTTAGATTTGTGATAGAGATTTAGTAGCCTTTGGACACCTGTTAGGCACCACCATTATATCGATAAGGCTATATTTGATTATTATATTTTATCCCTTCCATTGTGAGATGTTATATCAAGCTCTGATATATTTACTATCTTTGTCTTTCTGCATGATACCTGACAAGCCAACTCGAGTCTCAATGGTTTCAGATTTAGAATTTTTGAAAAACCCGAACCCGTTGGAATTTAGGTTATTTCATATAGTATCAGAGCTCAGATTTAGGATTCCAATATATAGTTACTGAGTGGCGTATTTGTATTTTAAAAATATAGAAATTATATATAATCTAGGGTAATTATAACTTAAGGACACGTTTGAGTGAAAATTTATAACACGGGACAACAAAGTTTTATATTGAATTAAGGACACGACAATAAACCCGACCCGATATTTTTTTACTTTACCCTTTCAGCTAAAATAACATTTTAATGGCAATTCAGATCTACAGTTTTCTGAGGTAGGGTTCTTCGACATTACCTTACCCTTTCATGTTACATCGATTAATTTTACTTTACCCTTTCAGCTAAAAAAGAAGAAGCCTATGAATTCCATTTTACTTACTTCAATTTACAGTTCGAGGTAGGGTTCTTCGAGGTACGATTCCATTTTACAACGATTCATTTTACCTTACCCTACGAATTCCATTTCACTTACTTCAATTTACTGTTTGAGGTAGGTTCTTCGAGCTAGGGTTTTAATCTCCTTACTAACTTCATTTTACTGTTTTTACTGTTCGAGATAGGGTTTTACGAGCTAGATTTTTGCGAGCTAGGGTTTAGCTTACTCATCATCAGCTGCTTACTCTCCATCACTGGTTTTCTTCAATCTAGGGTTTTTGCTTATCAATGACAATAACTCGATCTAGCAAACTGCTGAACAAAAAGGTAATTCAAAGTTAACTGATATTCAAATTCATACAAATTTTCACCTGTAGATAATTGTGTAGTTTTGAAACTGTTTTTTAGTTGTCTAGGAGGATTAGACAATATTAAGTAATTAAAAGATAAATTCCATAGTTGATGACTTGTAGATTTATCATTTTCAACTGCATGTAAACAATTCAACAAATTTTGAATAGTATATTTATCAATTTTCCGAAGTCCAATTAAAATAAATTTTTACTTGTAGATTTATCATTTTCAACTGCATGCAAACAGTTCAACAAATTTTGAATAGTAGATTTATAAATTTTCCGAAGTCCAATAAAATAAATTTTTACTTGTATATTTATCATTTTCAATTGCATGCAACAACAGTTGAACAAATTATGTCTTGTAGATTAATCATTTTTGATTTTTATTGTTATGTTATATAAAGCTATATTCCATAATACAATTAATTTAGATGTGTACGTTTATCAAAATCAAATGCAAATTTGAATAATAAAATGATAAGTTCAATGATATATAAATTAATCCTTTTCAATTGGTCTTTGTTATATATAATTTTTTTTTTGAACATTGCACAATTCTATTTAAATTGACCTGCATATTTATCATTTTTGAACTATTACTTACTGTAATAAAAAAGCTAATTTCAACATTATATAAATTTATACTTTCCACCAAGCACTTGTTATATAGTATGAAGTTAAATTTCAATAGTTGTTCGATTTATCCCTTTTATACTACTATCTATCATCTAAATTAAAGCTAAATTCAACCATTTAATTTATTATGACCTATACATTCACACTTTATACAGCTAGTTACTATTAAACTAAAGATAAATTCAGTATAACTGTAATTTCAATCTATTTATTTATCTTATTGTCCATGTAATTATTGCATTTTAAAGCTAAATGCATGTCACTTTACATATTATAAAAGCTAATTGACATTACACAATTCTATTTAAATTGACCTACATATTTATCATTTTTGAACTACTACTTACTGTAATAAAAAAGCTAATTTCAACATTATATAAATTTATACTTTCCACCAAGCACTTATTATATAGTATGAAGTTAAATTTCAATAGTTGTTCGATTTATCCCTTTTATACTACTATCTATCATCTAAATTAAAGCTAAATTCAACCATTTAATTTATTATAACCTATACATTCACACTTTATATAGCTAGTTACTATAAATTAAAAATAAATTCAGTATAACTGTAATTTCAATCTATTTATTTATCTTATTGTACATGTAATTATTGCATTTTAAAGCTAAATGCATGTCACTTTACATATTATAAAAGCTAATTGATTGTCAATATAAAGGTAATTATTACATAGTTTAATGCTAATTGTAGTAACTGGAAACACTAATTTTATTTTACAGGATCAAATTGGTGAAGATATATCAGATTTTGAATCTTCCCAAGATAAAATAGAGAAACAAAAGAAGAGACAACTTAAAAAGCAAAAAGAAAAGCAAACTGAGATGAAAGATGAAAAACAACATGAATGGTTGAATACAAAGCAAGTCGAACAACACAATGCAAACCAAACTGATGTGCAGAATAAAAACCAAGCTGAAGCGAATGAAGAAAATCAACCTGAAGCAGATACTGAAAACCTACCTGAAGCAAAGAATTCAAAAAAACAGGTAAAAATGAAGAAGAAAAAAAAAGAGGAAAAACCACAATCCATTACCATAACAGAATATGACAGTGTTGAAGAAGATGTTCAAGTGGAGATCATCAACAATACTTATAGATGCAATTTGAGAGGTATTTATAAGATGATTCAGCTTATCAAATCAAAAGGTTATTTTATAGAAAATCAGTTAGAGTTTCTAAGAAAAACACCGTTTAACAACTTTATTAGAATGTTCTACGAAGGTCATATTAATACCTTGGATTTTGGTAAATGTGAACGGAATTTAGATGCATTGATTACTTGCTATTCAATTGACAAAGAAATGTTTCAAATTGGAGGGGAATTTATGGAAGTGACAACAGATGATATAAGTTTGATTTTTGGAATGCCAAAATATGGAAAGAATTTATTTCCTTTAGGACCAATAGGTTTTACTAATTTAGACGAACATGAACAACAATCCGTTAGAAGGAACATTGGAGAATGTGGATGTATAACAAGGGATATGATTGAAAATGGAATCAAAATACTGTTGGAATTCAAAGACTACAAAAGTGAAAAAGATCTCCCGCTTCTCATAATAATGCATCTACTAGTAACATTCTTTTTTCCAAACAATCAAAGGCTACTATGATGGGCATATGTTCCATATATCCTTAATTTGAGAAAGATGAATTCCATCTCTTGGCCATCGTCATTGAAGGAAAGCATCACTAAAAGCTTAACTCACTTCAAAAAATCGCCAAGGAACATTTCTGGTTGTATAATGCTTACACTGGTATGTACTTGTAAATTTAATTTTAAACAAAATTACTACAAGCTAACTTTGTTCTTCATTGTAACAGTATTGGTTGTGTGAGCATATCAAAATTGTTAACCCCAAAAAAATTACCGACTCCACATTACCAAGAGCTGCTAAATGGAATCTTACCATATTGAGACCTAGGATATCATATGATGGATTGAAATACTTACAAAAAACAAAGGTAATACTTGCTCAAAAACTTTACTGTTTTTATTGTTACAGATGACATCTTTTTTCTGTATGCAATCTATTAAAAAAATTGTTGCTTCCTATATTGTACTATACTTTATAGATAACTTCTACTACTCTACATTGTTAAACAAATTTCATAAATTGTTAGCTAACAAATTTTTGATCAGTTAGAATTTATTTTCTTAAATTTAAGCTAGTTCATAAATAGCAAATGGCTTTCTGCATCCAATTTTTTTGATCAGCGACAATTTCATAAATAGTAGATGACTTTCTGCCTCAAATTTTTTTGATCAGTTACAATTTCATAAATAACAGACGACTTTCTACCTCAAATTTTTTAATATTTTTATCACTAATTTAACCTACTACTATGTCTTAATAAATAATGTTGAAAAACAAATAGCTGCATATGTTTTGACTATGTGTTCACATACTGTTTTCGAGTATATGCCACTAAAATAGTAGACACACTATATACAATAGATAATCCTGAATTTTCATATACAGATCAACAAACAACAGCTAAATGTCACTGATTATGAGAAATCACTGCTTGAAAAAGTAGAAGACAGTGATGAAACAAGAAGTTCAGAAGAAAGCCAAGATTTGAAATTACAAACGAATAGTTTGACACAGCAAAATATGATGCCATACCAAATTCAGCAACTGGAATCAAAGCTAAAGGATCTGCAAAATCAATTATCTGATGAAATCGAATTGAGAAAGAAAAAAGACCTGGAAATTATGAAGCTACTGAAAGAAAATCAAATTTTAGAAAAAAAAACTGAATACTCCATCAAGTGCCAACAGCAATGAGAACTCAAAACCAATACAGCTATACACCGACAAACTCATGAATATAACACCACCAACATTCAACTTGTTTAGCACTCAAGAAGACACCAAATTAGTAAAGTCAGAAACACCAACTCCAAAAAAAAGGAAGACCCGAACGAACAAAATGAAGAAATCAACATTGCAAATGAAGAAAAAGTGATGGTGAAACAATCTTCAATGATTCAACGAATCAAAAGAAAAGGAAAAAGAGCAAAAAAAGAAGATTTGGATTTTACTTATGAGAGAAACAAAAGAAAACGGAAAAACAGTAAAACAAATGAAGATGGAAAAGATGTACAAACAGAAATTATTGACGTCGAAAAAATTGCTACACCAGAAACTGAAGCTACACTGCCAACAAAAAACATGGAAGGCTCTCATCTTCAACTTTTAGATTATTCAAAAAAGTCTGCAATTCAATCTTTTTTTACTGTGTTGGTGAATTAAAGTACGTATCACAACCCATTCAATTTAAATCCAAAAAAAATGAGAAACTAACTATTTCACTAACATTTTACTTGTTACTTTTACAGTGCAACAGCTTGGGAAGGTGAAGTTGGAAAGGAACTTATAATTGTCAACAGAAAAGAAATTGAAGACCTTTTATTAGGATCTTTCATCAGCGGTCAGGTAATTTTGCTCCTATTAATACCACGTAAATACCCTACAAAACAAAACATGCTTACACCTGACTTGTCTATCCTTATGTTTCGTGGTCTATTTTTTTGCTCCTGTTGTATGAAAATTCTGTGAAAAAAACATATGAAACATAAAACTTATAAGTAAGCTCAAATGGAGGTCAGCTTCATTTATCATTTTTCATATTACATTTGCCAATTCCTTGTTTCATTCATTTGTCACAAACAAACAGCAGAGAATGATGACTTCTGATTTGAGCATAAGTGAAACAAGGTGGAAAATTAATGCATGTGTAGTAATTCCATTTCAGTTGGGATGATTGATAATCACTTATTAGTTAAAGTTTGTCATTATGCAGCAATATTGTTAATAACTCTCTAATTTTGAATAATACATGATTACTTTTTAAAGCTACACCACTCATTTTTAAATTGTTAAGAGGGATCTTGAACTATACAGACACAGAATAGCACAAACAATACAGTACCATATTGAATATCATAATATTACATAAGAAGATATTTACTTGCACTGTCATAATGCAATATATAGTGTACTAATAAAAATAAAAGAAAATTTATTTTTTAAATTCCAGGTGATAGACTGGTTTCTGCAAAAGCTAGACAAAACCAAACACAAATACTATTTCACAACAGCTATGACAGTAAGATTTCTTAATATCTTCAATACTATGCGTATAACCATTGATAAACTAACAAGCTAAAACAGCCATATTTTGTTTCATTAGAAAGGATTGACAGAAAATTATGAAAACATTATAAAGCATCTTGTCATACCAAAGATCGAAGAAATAGTCGGTGATGAATTTGCAGACACTCTATTTTTTCCAATACACCAAGGTGTACACTGGACATTGGTAACTCTTGACTACACAACCATGGAATGGAAACACTATGATTCTTTGAGGCCTATAAGATCAACTACATATACAAATCCAAACTACAAGCTAGCACAATTATTGGTAAGATATACATACTGCTACTATGTTTATTTGTTCATAACATAATCATTAACATCATTTTACTAATTCATGCAGAGAGAAAGAGTAGAAAAGTACATTCAGAAATCATGGAACAGGAATCAAATCAAAAAGAAAATGACACCAAAAAATAAGATCGAACAACCAAATTGTCCACAACAACCAGATACATCGTAACATCTTTCCTTATATTTACATTTTTAATTTTTTTGGAAATACGCATTAATATACTAATGATTATGTGTGCATAAATATAAGATACACACGAAACCATGCACAAACACAGAAATATATCATTTCTTAATAAGTTTCTATACGTATGTGTGCATAAATATGTGTATGTCCGCACATGTGTATGATTAAACACAACAATATTTCACTTACATTGTCTTTTGCTACAATGACCTGTACTGCAATTAAACATATTTTCATGCATAGTACACTATTCCATATAATTTATTTCATGGAAAAAACCATCCTTGAAAAAGTATAAAATATTGAGCTCCATTTAACTGAGTAGTAAGATTTCCTAACACTATTTTCAAGCAGCACCATAGTCTAAAAAAATTTGATATTTTAACCACTAAGAAGTTAGAAGCTCATATGACATTAGAGTATAGTCAATTATGCTACATTGGCCAACAACAGTAATTTGATTATACAATATCAACTCAGTTAAGACATGTTATATTCAAATAGCTAAGATCTTTAGAATAATACTGAATTTCAATACCACTTATTTACTTGCTAATCATTATTTACTCATCAATTTTCATTTAATAGACTTGATTGTGCATTGTATGTCATGGAGATCATGAAACATCTGACAGAAATAGCACCTTATTCATTGCCATTTTCTTATGACGACGCAGCAATGGACATGTTCAGAGCAACATTAGCATATGAGTTAGTGACAGATGTAAAAAGCTCTTGGATATACAAATATTGTCTTCAAGGACCTACGCCTGAAACATCAAAAATGATTACCTCTAGTTAGTGGAAAAAAGTATTAGTGCATAGTTTAGTGGAAAAATGTATTAGTGCATAGATTTAGTGGAAAAAGGTATTACTGCACAGGTCTAGTGGAAAATGGTATGAGGGACAATGTGACTTGTTAGAAAATATACATTCTGTTTTAGATTTGTAAGTTTCTGGAATTTGTGACGTGTTATCAGTATGATTAACTCTAATTAGTGCAAGGATACTACAAGTTATTGTTCATATTTTACTTGTAATTGTGTTGCTGATTTCTAGTTATGTAGTTAACTATGTGACATGTAATTTTGTTAGAGTTTAACTGATGTTAGTGCAGTGGAGGTGAAGGCTACATCATTGCTGAACTAAATTTAAGAACTGATTTTACTCATTGATGATCATTGCATGATTAAATATGTTGGTTATGTATTATTTGATTTCAATATTTAGGTTTTTATTTGTTATACAAATGTATTAAACAAAATGATACATCAAGATTTCTTTCTGCTTAACCTGTATATTTCAAGTGATATTGTGTATGTAACGTGATAACTGTTGTATAATTACTATATACAGGAAACACCATGCCTAAAATTTTGTGAAGCTTTATTTAATCAAAATTGAGTGTTACAGCTATCAAACCGATATTTGGCTATTTCAAGCATAAATTTGGCTATTTCAGGTTTATTGTGTGTTACGACTTAAAGGTTTCAACTATCGAAGTTATACCAGCATTGGAATGGATTAAGAACCGATGCCTAATATTTGCCTATTTCAAGTATATATCACATACTAGCATTGTAACAACTGTTAGTGCAATTCTGTTTTGTCATACAATGATTTAGATCAATTTGCCTTATGTTACAATGCTGATATGTAGTTACAATGTTGTTAGTGCATTGTAACTATGTGACTTGTAATTCTGTTTTGTCATACAATGATTTAGATCAATTTGCATTATGTTAGTGTAGTAACAATCTTTTGCAAAAGAAGAAATGACTGATATGCACTATCTTGCTGTATGTTTGAAGCCTGTACTACTAAAACAGTACTAATAAAACAACAACAAATAATTTTAATCAAAATTACAGACAATACTAATCAACTACAAATACAGTACAAATACACAGATGATACTCAAACATTATTTCATTGATCAAACATTATAAGTTTCAAAGAAACATATCGAAGTATCAATAAACTACAACTATACCATGTAATATTATCTATGCAGAAACTGAAAAGTAAGACCTGAAATTTATAAATTGACAAAAAAAACCAACTCAAAACAACCTAAAAAATTATCAACTAACATATCAGCTACTATTGTATAACAGCCTTCAACTATCTAGAACCAAACACTAGCCAGCATCCCAACATATCATCAAGTAAAACAACACCATCTTCACTCCACATAGCTGAAGCAAATAATTTCTGCAATTATATAAACAAAACAGTTAATTTAAAAGAATAAAGCTAAATAAATAAAAGAAATATACTAAACAGCATAAAAAAAATCCTTCCAGGTCATGGTTTTTTGACCTATTGAGAATGTCCATAGGTGTTAAGTAATGGAAGGTGCAATAGTGTGCAGCATAGAGCAGTGGTGAATGCGAGCACTAAGAGGATGTCCATTGCTTCATAATTTTGCACATGCAATACTATGGTTTTTTGACCTATTGAGAACTAATTGAAAATGGATACCTTTTGTTTAGAGTTGTTTCAATTTTGATGAATATTATGAGAAGTTTTGGAGTATGAATTGAGATCAGGAGCATTGCTCAAGGCTTATCAGAATGTATTTGGGTGTGTGAATGTCATGTTTTTGACTTTTGTAATTTGTTTATGAGCATTGCCGTTAGTTTTATTTTTGCAAAAGCTGAATGTTTATGTGGTTATATATACACAGTTCGTGCACCTTAGAAAGAATTAGATATGAATCTATGGCACAGTTTGTGAATTGTAGAATTAATATATTAAACCACGCGCATGCATTGTTGATTCAAGTATATTAACCATATAAAACTTTAAAACTAAACAGCATAGAAAAAAATAAAAAAAATAAAAATACCTGAACAGTCTAAAACTTAACACTACCTGAAATCAAACACTAGCAAACATCCCAATATATCAACTAAAACAACACCGTATTCACTCCACATACCTGCAGAAAATAAATTCTGCAATTATAAAAAAACAGTTAGAACAAAAAATAAAGCAAAATAAGTAAAAGAACTAAACTAAACAGCATTAAAAATAAAAATTACCTGAACCATCTAAAACTTTAGCACATACTTGCAATTTCTACGATTATGGCCATATTGACTACATCTTCCACATTTGTTTTCCTTGGTTTTAAAAACAGCTGGACCTCCCTTTCTTTTGAATAATGGCCTACTAGCTTGCCGAATGGATTTAGGTCTTACAATTTCACTATCTTCAAGGGAAGCTTTTGGTTTATCATAATTAGGAATTGTCATTATGGCATGAGAATAACTAGCACGATAAGCTTCAGTTGTATAATAATACTCCACAAACTCATAAACAGACAGTTTACACCTATTCATACATTTAATGGCATGAGCACATGGGAAACAAGTAGTTTTCCATTAATTGCAACTGCACATTTTCAAATTCAAATCAACATGATGAGACTTTGAAGATTTAACCTCAAAAGTATGATCAGATGACTTAAACACATCCCATCCATATCCTTCATTGACAAGTTCAGACAATCGAGCTTCCATAGTCGGACAAAGTACACTTTTCCAATTCTGAACCTCCTCTCTATGTTTACACATTTGTTCCATCAACTTAACCCGAATAGAATCCAAACAAGAAGTAATCGGAAGGGCACGTTCAACTAAAATCCATGAATTAAAACTTTCAGCCACATGAGAATACAACTCTCCATACCTCTTCCCCGGGAAAAAAAAAATCAACCCAATGATCGTATGGTTTATCATTTAAAAAATCTAATGCAGCAGAACCACCAATCTCAACAAATTTGTTCAAAGATCTTTCAAACTCAAAAAGCGTGGCAGACCTAGCAACTTTTTCAAATAAATCTTTAATACAGTAATTTTTGTTCTTCATCTTCACAGAACTTAGAAGGTTACTTCGCATATGAAACAAACAAAATGAATGGCAAGAAGATGGAAAAAATTTCGGAACACTTAAAAGCAAACCCCAATGCCTATCAGACATGAAAACCAACGGTCGATCTTCATCAAGCATGTTTTTCAAATGTTCACAAAACCAACTCCAATTACATTCATTTTCTTTAGAGACGATAGCCATAGCCAAAGGAAAAAATCCTTGATTTCCATTCTTGGCAGTTGCAGCCAACAAAACACCAGGCCTACCTTTCTAAAAAGTAGCATCCAAAAAAATCAAAGGCCTACAGTGTTTAAAACCAACAATACATGCATGAAAACCAATAAAAAACCTCTCAAACTGATTTGTTTTACAATTCACTTCCATATCAACATAGCTCCCTGGATTTGACATATTAACAGCATCTATATACCACCGTAAATCAATTTAAGATAAAGCATCATCACCAAAAATTTCTTTCATAGCCATTTGTTTCCAAGAATAAGCATAGTAATAATTCATATTAAAATTACATTCTCTTCTAAATTGATTAATGATATCTTTTGGTTTCTTCAAAGGCTTATCTCTAATTTGATCAACAATCATAGACTTGACGAATTTAATAGAAATAGGAGGATGATTAATATTACGTAATCCAGCACCGCATGAATGCTCATGTGTCAAGCTTCTAATATAAAAGCTATTAACATTTCCAGAATCACAACTAGCATGAATTTTGAACTTGCAACCCTCATCAAACCAAGAACAAATGGAAGTAACCCTTTCTCTGCAATTCTTAATATTCTTCAACTTATAACCATTTTTAATTTGATAGGCTATTGGAAAATTTCTGAATTCCAAAGCTCCATCAAACCGATATCCAACAAAATCCAAAACTGAAATATTATTTCCCTTCTTTAAAATTTCCTTAAAATCAAACCAAACGTTTGTACTAGAAGAATCGGATATCAAAGAGTTTCCAGTAGCAGACTCACTAACATTAACACTATCACATTCAACCAAAGCTAATTTCAAACTTACCTTAAAAACCACATATTCATTCTTCTTAAACAATGAAAAACATACGATACTCTGTAAATCTGAATCAGTATCAACAATTCTACAATTTCCTTCAAGCATGTACGATAATTGAATACTCAGCGGAGTTAACGACAACCAATATTCACATAGCTCATTCTTAAGAAGAAGAAGAGAAACATTCAAACCAACACGGTAACTATAACTGTTATCATCATACATGAAAACAGCTAAAATCGAACTAGTGCCACTGTTTCAAAAAAACAAAAAAACATAAAATTTTCAAAATAAAGCAACCAACAACAAATAAATGTGATGATATGATTGCAACAGATTATTAAAAAAGAAAATAACAAATTATATAAAATAAAAGCTAAATCAACATAGCAAAAACAAAATTAACATGCAGAATTAAAATAACAGACATACTTAAAATAAGAAATTAAAGATATCGAATTACCAGTCAGAAGAAATCGCATTACAAGCACTCCTCTCCGCCATTAAAACATAAGCCTACATAGATGAAATTAAAAAATTAAGATAATTACACAACCGAACAAGAATATTGAAAAACATATAGAAAAGAAAATTTACCACAGATCGATTATGATGAAACGATACTTTCCAATCGAGATTCAGAATCTGAAATTATGAATATTCTTTAATCGACATTATATGAAACGAAAAACCTAAATCGAGAATAGAATAAAACACTGAAAAGATAATTTACCACAAATCGATATTGCTAAATCGATATTCGTGAATCGATAATGTTTAATCGAAATCCAGAAGGTAAATTTATGAACCTTGATGATATTGTTTGAACGATAATATTTGAAAAGGGAAACCTCAATCAGAAAGGGAAGAAGAAAGCGAAACAGTGTAATGTCCTTAAAACGTAAATTTCGGTCCAAAAATGAAAAACAGAAATAATATATCCTCCTGTCCCATTACAAAAGTGAGCTGTCCTTTGTTCTAAAATTGTACCCAAACGTGTCCTTGAAACCATTAACCAAATTATTTCGCTATTGGCATCTGTCCCTCTTTTAAGTCACGCGTTCCTCCCTTATCTGGAGTAACCAACTTCTTAGATCCAGCGTCAAATTACCCTATCTTATCTTCCCACTGATTTTGTCCACCGCCGACATGTCACCCTACGCTAATCCATTGCTGTCTTGCCCTTATCACCCCTAATTACCTAAACTTCTTACCCGCACTACCAATCGTCGATGATGATCCTTCCCCGCTGTAAATTTGGGGAATTTTCAGGTATTTAATTTCACAGTCTGCGCCTTGATTCTGGTTTTTACTCTTTTCACTACATCTGCTCCACGAGATATATTTCTATTATATCGATTTAATTTCATTTGGCTTACAATTGAATTTCAAAATTGCCTCTTCTCCAGGTAATTGCTATTCACTGTTCGTTCTTGACGGTTAACGTAAGTTTACATCGTCGACATTTCAACCGTTATCATTTTGAATTGAGGTATTTTCCCCAAATTCACGCCCATTAGTATGGAGGCAAGCATAATTTACGCTCACTGTTCTACCTTTTGGCAGTTTTAAATAAGTTAATCTGCTTTCCTATCTGCAAACTCAAATTACTTACATGCTTCCTGCAATTGAGTCGTGAGGCACTACTATTTTTCACCTGCACAATATAACAAACACTTTGTTATTGCACTATGATCTTTTAACAAATTCCTTCACGGTGCATGTATTGTTATCACATGGGAGTCGAATTAGACAAGTTATTTCTCACATGAAAAGGATCACTTATCTTCCCAAATTATAATTGTACGTTGTATGCTCATAATGTTGAAATTCAGCAATTGATATGATATTTTTATAAAATTTGTTTACTAAGAGATCAAATTTCGATAATGAAGTCGGAGCAGTCATTAATATCCGCATGCTGTTTGGTTAGGTTGCTCCATGAAGACATGCAAAAGGGTGGCAGATCTTCAAATTTTAAACAAAGTTGATGCTTAAGATGATACCCATGGCACGGTAATATTTAAGCATACCAGTTCTAATTGTTTTGTATTACATAAACCAAACATTGGAGAATAATTTATAAAATCTTATAACAAGTTTTTAAATTTGATGGAAATAATAGTAGGCAAGTTCTGTCTGTCTCAAAATTTTTTATACTAGATCCAATAGTAATGCATATCTTCAGCAGATAATGTTAATTTTAATCCTTTTGGCAATTAAACATATCAAAAAATTACTTAACCAGAAATGATAACTTTAATTTTTATATGGAATATATTACATACGGTATACATTCAGTTTTACATAATATGCTTTTCAAAGAATAATGTATAATTACGGACCAATGTTGTACATTCTGATTGATCATAACATAAAATATCATTAGCAACATTTGAGAATAACAGACGTATAAAGCACTATGTAAAGTGACAAGCAACCATAATCTACAACTCTAACCGAGTGAAGTGATTTTTGATTGAACTGTACTAAAAGATGGACTTACTTTTTCAATCTGCTGATCCTAACTAAAAGAACTACATAGGTGTAATTTGTATTTTCAACAAACATAATGTAACATTTGCTTCCATGTCTTAATATTCCACTCCTTTATATATGTAAATCTTAATAATACAAGTAGGTTTGCTTATAATATTGCGAACAAAATGCTCAAATGAACTTGAATTCTGTGAGCATTTACATCTTTGGAATAATTTCAAGATGGTTATATTATTGGAATATGTCCTCTTCAAAATTAATAATCTAACCATAGCATCCGAACATATGGAATATTAAAATTGTCATACGTTACATATGTCATCCAGTATATATAAGAAAGAAGTAAACTTGCCAAGGCCATCTATTTATGCTTCGGATGTTTCCTGTCTCATTTTGTGTTTTTACTTATTATTTATATGGATTACGAAATATGTTTCAGTCGAGTTATAATAATTGTTACTTTCACTTATCTCCCCCTTTCGTTAATAATAATTTTCAATTGTTGTTGATTGTGACTCATTTGAACTACTAACGATGAAACCACGGACTGCTTTCATATGTATATTTATTATCATTCGGTGTTGTAAAAAATTAATGATTATTGCCTTTTTACTGACCTTCCTAGGGTTATCGTTCTGATTAGGGTATCGGCAATATTTTTTTTAGAAGAATCTAATTGCTGACTACATGAATTGAATGAATATACAAAGAAAATCAAACTTCCTGTTAATTAATTTGATAAAGGAACTACTTAGCAAAAGAAACTCAAATGTTAACAGAACTATACATTGATAGCCTATTTGTAAGAGAAATAATAATGTAAACACTTATTCAGTTACATATCAGCTTACATGATAGATTATTACGTTCATGTGGTATTTTCTTATTGCCAAACATAATGCATTCTGTGTTCACACTGGAATTATTGATTTTGACTATATTTTCTTTATGCAACCAATAGACTGTCAATCAACAAGACCTCAAAAGTTGTAAAGAAATGTTTATTTGTTAATTGTTAGTCATGTAATGTAAGCTTTGGTCTGTTACTGTGTTTGATTTCGTGCATATATAGGTTAGTTATCTTTGGAAAAGTTCATTCAATAAATATTAGTATTATATGTGCCTTAACTGGAGTGAATTAACTAATGCTTATTCTAACAGGTGATATTACTTTATTGCGGCTGCTATACATATAAACCATATATAAACAGGTGATATTGTTAGAACATTTTACATCCTCATGAATTTGAGTCATTCATCTAAGAACAGAAATCATTAGTGGGACTTGAAGGTAACCCAAGCCAGTGTACGTTTACAACAAAATCAAATTATTGTTTCACTTATGTGCTCATATCAATTTGGTACTGACTGGAAATATTTAGCAATTTCCATATAATTGATACTCCATAATTGTGTTCATAGAACCGTGTCCATTGTAACTGTATATTAGCTTCTATTGTGATATTGTACACAGTCTATTTATTTTGAGATTTATACAAAAGCATTACATATTTACTAAATATATCGTTTAGCAGAGGATCTAAGTAAATTTTTATTCATTTAATCTTCTACTACTTTAATGAAAAGGGAAACAAAGTGAACATTCAATTGTGCACTTTTTGGGTAAGGCATCATATTGCCTCTTTCCTCTACTTTTGATCTAGACTGCATAAACACTATAATTTAGTCAAAAACGAACATTGTTTCCATTTTTGGCATATTTTATATCAATTACAATTTATTACACTTAAAAAATGAACATTAATATCTTTATATAGAATTAAAGACAAAGTGGATATTGATTATTACGATATTAATGTATCGATCTCATAACGTGGCAATTAAAGGCTCAAATTTTACTGGTTTCCCCGTGTCAGAATATTTATTAGAAATTTAGAATACAAAAATATTGTTAGGCCACCAAAAAGCTTACCGATGGAATGATTATTATGAATATATATATATATATATATATATATATATATATATATATATATATATAGATAGATAGATAGATAGAGAGAGAGAGAGAGAGAGAGAGAGAGAGGCACATGAATATAGAAATAAGGAATGTGATTCACTGATTCATGTAGAGGACTTTTTTTGTATCATAATTTTTTGGGTTAGTTGATAATAAATGCATTTTATGAAAGTATCTTATAGTAAGAATTCAAAATTGAACCCCAAACCAAAGTCAAGAAATGCGCAATTATAAATATGTCATTAAATTCAACAAACAAAAGTTGTTATGAAAACGTTTGTATTTAACAGTTATTAGATGATATATATAAGCAGAAAAAGTAATGATCAACAACTGGATAGTTACTTTTTTTTATACAGAAAATATACTTGAATGGGAGGAGAAAATGGATTTTAGCTTCACAAACAAAATCTCAAAAGTGAAAAGCTTCAAAATTTTAGTTGTTATAAACGTACTAAACTACAGACGCTTTCTTGTTGAAGTACTTAATTCCATCTACTGTTCTTAATCCTATTCAAGATCATTCTTTTCCAATCAAGGTTATAAAGCAAATGGTAAATTCAAACTCGATATGTGTTCTTGCAGGGAGATAGAGCAGAAAAAGGAGTGAAAAACCGAACAAGTTATTCAAGATCATGTTGGCTCAAAATTGTTTTTTCAATGACTGATACATGGGAAGAAGTTGCAGATATGTTGCATGGGATATCATCGATTGATGTGGCACCTCATTACAAGGAGTTGGAAGACGTGTGAATCATATTGGAGCTGGATTGATGCTTATACTTGGGTATCACATCCATTCGAGTTCGTCATTCCGATGACTGTGTCAAAGCAAGAAAGGTACGAGAAATGAAGTTCTTTGATCCCAGCCAGAGCATAGGTAATTTTCCTTTTACTCAACCACTTTTTTTTGTTCCTAAAAATAAAAACATAAAAAAAGGGATTATGACAATTATGCGATGTATCAAAAACTAGCATGTGTTATAGAACATATTCATGAGACTGGATGCAACATATGCATTACTATCTGACGATAGTTGTTCTTTGCATTCAATTGGAGCTAGGAAAGGCACAATAAGGAAACCACAATCAAACTGGTATAAGAAATCATTTCTTCCATATGTAGGCAATAATTTTGTATTGAAAGAAGCAATATTTGATAATTGTATTGTTTCTCTATCTTTATATGTGGCTTTATTCTTTCCTTTGGATTAACCTGTCATTATTATGCAACTCTTTTTAATCTCCCTTTCACAACAGCCTTAAAATTACTTAAATGATCTTACTTGAATTTATTTACCCACATGCCCAATGCATTCAGGCTTCTTTGGCAGTTGAGATGTATCCAACTAATGCACTTGCCTACTGTAATCTTATGCAGTTATAATGAAATAATGCATTTAGGCTTCTTAGCATGAAGCAACTTATAATAGTTTTAACAATGATACAAATCAACATTTTTTTATAAAAATCATTAAAATTCAGTTATTCTTATCTAACTTGATCAGTGTTTTTTTAGGATTAAAGAACCCATTTGTAACAAACATGAGTTATTATTTCCAAAAATTCAAAATTTTCACCATATTCACAATTAGCCTTCAAGCCTGTTACAGATGTGAGTTAAATATTTTGCAGTTCCCCATGCACACTAGTTTCTGTAAAAAGTCGATTTCTATTGGATGTCAACCCATTTTTACCGGATTCAAGAAATGCAACATACATTACTTAGTCGCAGCACCAAGGTATTCCTTTGACTTAAAGGTTCAGCTGAAAAAACATAGATAACCACCAAAAATGAAAAGCTTTAATTTGTAACTCAGATTCCTTAAATAAGGATTTGATATCACTAATTTAGAGAGGATGTTTCTTTTGATGAATCATTAATATGTATCTAATTTGATATCACTAATGTAGATATTCTTTAAATCTTAAGCTATATTAGGATTCCTGAATCTGACGTTTCAATGCTTATGTTTCACACGACTGACTCCCTCTATTATTTACTTCCACAATTATTTCATCAAGTGTGTATAAGTTCAGCAAGAAACTCAGACTGCTTAATTTCCATGTTCCTTATATAGCCCCTCTTCTGATTTATGTGGTTCAATCTTATTTGATGAACTAACTATAATAGTTAGAGTACCATAATGTATTGGTAAATTAGAGGACTTTATGTAGCTAAAACAACATGTAAAAAAGGCATTGCTTTATACATCTTTAACTATAAGACAGTGAACAACAGAAAAAAAAGCAAGAAAAATAGATAATAGAAACCTATAATGTTTTAGTACTGTGACATATTTGTGTAGGAATTTAAGATTTTACTTTAGTGTACTTATGTATTATTCCTTTTTTAATAAAAATAGGACTTTAGGAAATTAGCATATGGGTCCTACTCAATAAATCAGAAGTATATTTTTTGCTTAATAAAAGAATGGAACTTTAATTCTGAAATTTTGCGTGTTGAATTATTTCATAACTATTGATTTACATTTCTATATTTACATGTGTTTTGTTTTATCACATGGACCAGTTTCTTTCTCCATTAATTTTCTTTAAAAGTAGATACTACAAATATGATTTTTCGTTGAGTCAATTATGTTACAAAATGGAGCATAAATTGCATATTATTACTACAATAATTTCTTGAATCGAGGAAAAAAAATAGGAAACTTCAATCTACTTTCACGCAGAGGTATCGTTTTACTCGATCTGTTTCCAAATTCAATATAAAGATATAGGCTTTGTAAATCTTTTGAAGAAATTACATGTCATATAAAATACAAACAAACCACAACCAGCAAGCTTAGTGTATAAATTTATTGACAAAATATCAATAAAATCGTAAGTCGGCAAGACAAAAAAAGAAGAAGCATGTACTTAATATAAACAAGGAAGGGACAACTACATGAAATCAGATATTAACAGCTGTCATGTATACAGCAAGACTTTCATTATCCAAATGGGTAATTTGTTTTTGTGTAGTAACAAGAAATTTACGAGTTCAATGGCAGAAAAGTTTTAAGGCAATTAAATGGGATAATAGAAGATGATAACATATTTGGATGCCTTCATATTTGGCGTCCACCAACATTTTTCATTTGGCCTCTAATGTTCCGAAATTTAGAAATGATTTTTTGAAAATGCTCCCTATTGAGTTGATTCGTTCTTTTATCGACTCGATTTGTTTATGCACTCCAAGCATTAGATGAAACGACTAACTAACAAAATTTTCATTATGTTGAGTGCAATCTATAACAGGTTATAAGGATATGCTTACTTCTGAATATGTTAAATGATTACATGACCATTACCTGGAACATAACCATTTATACTATGATATGCTGCTGTTTTTATACTATATTGTCCCACAGAAATGCATATACCAAAAGCTGTTCAGTTTAAGTTTGTGTAACTTCTGCAAGTAAACTGCAACATGAACTGCAACGATTTTTGATATATGGGCGCTTATAATCCAATAAGAGACCCGTGATTTACACAGCATAGCCAAACATTGTCGAATGCCAACTCGATTAGGACTGAAGAATTTTTTTGGCCTGAACAAACTTATACCATGTTGTATTAAAATTGATGGTTGGGTGGTCACTTCTAATTCTGATTAGTTGTGAAGAAGTTGTATAACTGATTTATTGTAACATCAGATGAAGATTATAATTAAAAGTTATTCATAAATTCCCAGTAATTTTTCCTGTCAACTTCAGTTGACCAAGTATGGATCTTTTATATTTTTCTTATGCATCTTTTCTAGAGTTAAATACTGATTTTGTGCCGTATTTCTATTTTATGATTGTTCCAGTTATAGCCCTTTTTTTCTACATGATTAAAATAATAATGATTACTTCAACCAAATCTTGGATATTCAGTTGAAGCTAAGAGAGTATGACTTATATTGAATGATGACAAGAAAACATGGAGGAAGAGAATGAAGCATACTGATGGCTAAGGTATTAAATTGACCAATAGCCATCTATATATTCAGGTTTGATATGTTGTTAAACCATTTGTACCAAAATAACAAATCATTTGGACTACACAGGTATATAAAACATATCTTGAGTATTTTCAAAAGATGCATTCTTTTAACAGATGCATCATTTTACTTCAGTGAATTGGATGTAAGTGCAGCTTATTGCATTTAACAAACGGGTTGTGCTAAATGCAGTAAAAATTTCCTTCATGCAGTAATCAAAAATTGATCTAATTTACTGTAATATCCTTCACTTATTTTCTGTGCCTTTGCTAAATGTAGTAAAAATTTCCTCCATGCAGTAATCACCATCAGTGTTTTTTTGGGAAATGGTGTCGCTCAGCTGTCTACTCCAATAATGAGTCATCAGGTCATTTAATATTAGCAAGGGCTAATCTGTAATTGCCGTTTACTGTATGAAGAAATTTTTTATTGCATTTAGCAGTCATGTTAACAAATAGATATAGTTTTGTTTCCACGTACAATGCATGACACAAAATTAAAATTGCATTGAATATGATGCATGAGTAAACTCATCTTATTCAAGCAATCATTCATTATTCAACTTTTCGTTAAAATGTGCATTTGTTCTTTACCTGCATTATTGAATGTGTGATTTTCTTCTTCTTCTTCTTCTTTTTTTTTTTTTTTTTTTTTTTTTTTTTTTTTTACAAATGGGGATTATTTAGTAGGTATGTTCTTCAATTTCATGCAAGAGTTGTTAACCAGTACAAATACCACTAGGGTCATAACTATTTTAGAAAGGTCAGTAGCGTCCACATTTCGATCACGAAGTTATTTGTCATAATTCCTTGCAGCTGTAAATGAAACTAACATGCACTCCAGGTTAGTTTCTCCCCAGAAAAATGGAAGACCATAATGATGAAAATTTCACTATGATTAGATAAAGAAGAAAGGAAATAGAAGAGAACACGGTACAGATTTCAAAAACTGATTCAAGCAATAAATATTTTTGGCTTTGGGCATGTTTGGGTTAAGTGTATCAACTTGATAACAACGAATTATTTACAACATATGAAGACTGGCATGCGAAAGTGACGAGAATGGTGGAGGAGATGATCTAGATAGTTGGATAGAAGATGATGACGTTGTGAAGGGATTGCTTGACTGTTAGGATTATACCTGCATGGAGAACGTTGTCATTTTTTTTCAACATCTATAATTTAATAAAAGTATCCCAGTCAATTATCGTGTGGCTGCTATATACATATTTCTGATGAAGTTAATGCCCTATTGTATTTTGAAGGTTGAACCAATTTGAAGTAATTTAAGTCTGATTCTTCATTCTACTGTCATAGTATTCGTAATGTTTAATTACACGTCCTTATGCACCCTAAAATCCTCTTTTAAGTCCATTACATTTTATTTGTGAACTACATCACTACCTACCGTTTTAATCTATATTTTATAGCTTGCGAATATGTATGCTTATGCTGCATTAATGCATGCTCATTTACCTATATGGTACTCATTTTTTTTGGTGCGATATATTTACATGCCCCCATTGTGAGTACCCTATCATGAACCGCTTGGAGGGAAGTTGTTTATTTTAGATGTAATTTTCATCAATAGAACTGTATATGGCACCAGAGCTGAAATAATCGATGCATGTAGGGTATGATCTGATGTTTTCTTAAACATTTAATAAACATAAGTTTCTATAATTTGTGCTAATGATTTTTAAAACTCAATTGGACAAACAAATCTGTTTTCTTCTTTTATTAGATTATACTTTGATAATTTAAAATAAACTAAATTTTATATGTACTTTATATGATTTCTAATTCACTCAACTCCGTATGCGACTCTTAGATTCGCACTGTATATTTTATTTTCTGATGTTTTTTTCTGCTGTTACAAATAACGGTCAGATTTTTAATTTAACTTTATTTACTGATGCGCATTTGGTTAATTCTGTTTTTTAATTATTACCATTCTATTCTCGAAATAACGGTATGTTGTGAAATGCTAATTGCAGATGCATTCCAGATAAATTAACCAAAATCTGTACATGTGTTATTAACATCATAATAAGGATTATACGATTAATGATTATATTTAGTTTATACAGACATTTTTACATGTTGTGAAGTACAAACTGTTGCAATGAACAAAAATTATCATGTGCATGGTATTAATATATTTTTGTCATAACATTTTTTTAATTTATATGGACATTGGATGGATAGGGTATTTGCATGTGTTCAGGTTGTCCTTTTACATTTAGATACAAAACTTATAAAAAACGAGAAAAACAAAAGAGATGAAACCGCTGGTTTATTTGTTCTATACAACAAAGTATAAGGTTATCTCATCTTGGTAATAATATAACTATAATATTATAAACAGCCGGTGATGTCTACGAATTTGTATGCTAAGGAAGCAAGTGGGTTATGTTTACGTGGAAATTAGGGAGGCATCACTATTTTTAAACTTAATTCAATGCGACTTCCTGTGTAAGTTTACATGTAAAGTGAGTCCCTATTTCCTGTAACATGTTTTTCTGATTTTTTGCGTTGCTACATTTTTTTTTCAAATAAATTGTTACTATTCACAGAAGTATTCTGCAAAAATAAATAAAACTGTTGAAATATCAGCACTTATTGTTAATAATTGCAGATGTTTCTGCAATTATTCACATGATGTATTCCTGCTATTAGAAATGAAAAAAAAACAATTGCAGCAATCTCTGCAATTGTTCTGAATAATTGCAAACATATAGGCAATTTCGGCAATTGTTTTATAGTGTATTGTATGTATATGTTACTGTGAAAAAATTACAGTCATATCTGCAATTTTTGCAAATAATAACTTCTTTTTCTGTAATGTTGCTATAAATGGAATATTTGTCATTTGTATGCTATTTAATCATTTTTTTGAAGATTTTTTTATAATATGTTGATGTTTGAGTAAGTGTAGAACTTAAAATTGAAAATTTGAGGCAAATCAAAAAAAAATTACATAAATGTTTGCAATATTTTGAAATTATTCCCGCGATATCTACAATTTAACGAAAAATTGCAAGAGAAACGTGTGTTTTTTTCTTTTTGAATCATTTTTTGGTAGTTTTCTTGCATGAAGATAATTATGTATTGAATTAAATTTTGAAGTTTAGTAAATTTTTACGTTGTTTATTTGATGATTTTCAAAAAACAAGGACCTAATTTATAAAGTTTTAAGATAGAGAGTTTATTTTATTTTATTTTGAAATCTAAACTAGACCCAAGTCATACTATCCCTATGTTTATCATCATGGTACGTCTATTTTAGTTCTTACATGCAGATTTCAAGAACTAATCGTAAATGTTCATAAGATTGAGATTTATTAATCAATTTTTGTATTTTAAATAACAACCAATTATCTGATCGATACAACTGGATTTTGATTGCATTATTGCAAAATTTAACCGCGAACCAGTTACCTTTACACTTCTATTAACTTATGCAAATTGTTAAATAAATACTATCTCAATCTCAGTATCAAAAATTAAAAGTTAAATTTCAAACAGATGAACTAAGCACTTTGGATTTAAACCGATTAATCCCAATAGGAGCCAATGAGCCTAAATTTGGCTTTACAATGTTTGAATTGGTGAGTTTTCCAATGTTAATTAATAATGTTGGTTTTGTTATCTAAGAACATAATGATAAATAATGTTATTAGTATTTATTTATACGACAATTTTAACGGTGTGCATCAGCTTATCTACCTTTAATACTGTTTGAAAAAATTGCAATTGTGATTTCAAAACAGCAAGCACACGAACCACAAGCTCCACCGTTGCGATTCATCCTAATTTTGTCAAAAGCTATAACTGTTGGATAATTTCACTATTAGAAGTAGTAAAACGTTGCTTTTAGAAGGACACATGAGGTTAGTCATTCAAAGTTATTTGGGTGGCCAATACTAAACCACCCTAATGTCGTGATTGCTTTACCCTTTTTATGATAACACTAAAAAAAGTAAGGTAAATAAAAGAAAAAAATAATGGTTCTACAATATTTATCATACATATAGCTATATGGATATATTTTCAATAAATTCAACAATCTCTCAACAGAAATATCATTAGCACAAACAAAAGCAGGAATTTTGGATCTTTGCACCTGCCCGTATGCGTAGCACGAGCCACACACTTGTTATACCTGGAACCATGAGAGGGACATACTTTTGAGAAAACCGCACATGTAAAGTATTGAGTAATGAGTTCACACACCAATGTTAGGATTGTGAAGGGTCCTAAAAGAGTAAGTTCTGGTTTAACCATGGTATGGGGTGCATGATAGATTTAATGATTAATGGGAAACTTCATGTGTCAGTACTTGGAAATGGACAGTAGGTCCAAGGTGTGAGTGGGTAATAAGGCCTTGTGTTTGGAAAATAGATGGATGAGGGGTGTATACATACATACATACATACATATATATACATACATACATATATATACATACATACATATATATACATATATATATATATATATATATATATATATATAGTGTGCATGGGCAGCATAAGAGTAGGACGCCATTCGTAGTTTGGAAAGTTTGCTTGAGGATTAGTGAGGAAATACATTTATTTCGTGCAAGAAATTTAGAGAAGTGAGTTTGGAGGGCACCTTATACCTAGTCCTACAATTAAACTTTTAGAAGAACTTGAAATAGAAATAGGTATAAGAAAAGATTTCTAAAAGAGTTTTCAAGTTTCAAATTCAAAAGTTTAAAGTTTTAGGATAGTTATTGATTTTGGCATTAATTTTTTTAAAAAAGAAAGTATAAAGATTTGTTTTCCAAAAGAATAAGGTGTGTAGGCAAGTTGTGGGGTTAAGTTACACAGGTAGAAAAGGGATAGCACGAATAATGAATTAGGCACGTATGTTGGGTAGATTCAAGATAGATTATATAATATTGACTAGAAGTAATCAATTCTTATTTTCCTAAATTTTTGACTTTTGAGAAAGGTTTTTGAGAAAATAACATTTATGAAAATTTAAAATGGTTTAGTAGGATAATTCCAGTAGTGTGCTTGAAAACTAAGTAGAGATTTAAGAAATTATCTCGGTATGGAGCAAATCATGAATTTGAGCGGTAATTGTAGAAAGTCTAAGGTAAGAAATAGGGAAGTAAAAATGGAGAATGATCAACATTAAAAAGGTTATATGGTAACATATGTGAACTAAGAAAAATAATGTTATAAAGTTATCTCTCTAATGATTAATATTTTAAATAAAAAGGGATTAAGGGGTTTTTTTTTAATTTTTTATAGTTTATATGGAAGGGAAGTAGAGAGGTTCCGCATAAATATTGATTTAATAGATGATACAAGTTAAGTGGAAAATGTCCATTAATCCAAATGAGAATTAAGTTCTCATGCAAATCAGTAATAAAATAAGAGAAGATTAAATTTTCAAGGAAAGGCCTAGAACATACCTAATTGGATTATGAAGGTAAACGAAAGTTAAGAGCAAGTTCGGGATTCTTGTAAGGAAAACTATGGTATGATGCGTGATTAATGAAATCCTATTTTTAGCACTTCTTAGGAAATTAAAAGGCATGACGTGTTGTCTTAACTTAAGAAATGATAAGAACAAAACCCAAGGATATGAGGTTACTTCATGGTAAAGTAAGGTTTGTCGGGTTTGGCCCATTTAGGTATCAGGTATGGTTAGCCTATGGATATCAGTATATCATTGGTGGACAACTGAGAACGGCTCATGGAACTAGCAGATACGCGGGATGGGTTTTATAGAGAGTGGTAAATGGAAATGGAGGAATGCTATGGTTGGATGGATACAATGATGAGGACCCATCTTTTTATGTCACAGGAACATGGTCCTAGGCCTCCTAGTCTGAGTAGATAACCACATTTAACCATTGTACCTTTTGCATAGTAGTGATTGTAGTAGAGCCTATTTTCTTTTAGTACGGAGTTGCACTCTAGTGTAGTATTATATTTTATTATTAAAAAAGAATGGTTTAGCATGGCATTCATGGGATGATTACTAGAAATGAATAAAGACATAGAATGTCACAAATGAATTAACAATGTAAGCAAGAAATGATTAACTAAAAGAAAAAAAAATGAAAAGTAATAAAGGCAATAAACGAGAATAATAAGAGAAAATAAATTCTCCCAAAATAAGTTTAGAAAATTTGGAAAAAAATTATTCTAGTGTAAACTGTGCTTGGAAAAGAAATTAGGAATTTTTATAGAATAGTTGCCAAGGGTTCCAAGTACAGGGAAAATGATGAATAAAAGTGAAGTGGAAAATACGAACTTTCCCACTTCCTACATTTTTCTAACATAGAAAACCGAATTTGGAAAAATTATATTTTTTTTATTTTCGCAAATTCAAAGTTGGTTGGCAGGGTTTTTGTAAAAAATGGATGAACTACACTTTTATTATGTAAATGTGCGGGGAAAATTGGATGAAAGGATATTTTTTTATTTTAAAAATATTGCATATATATAGAAATTGCAAGTATATTTAGGTTGCATGCATCATATTTTCAAAATATTTTTGAGAAAGACAGCATTCATATAGGAGGTACCGCTTAGAAATTCATTGCATGCATGAATTTTTAGAATGTATCGTACTTTGCACTAGCGCACGGATGGTTGTAAAACTGGTTGTATACTTGATGGTTGTAAATTATGCGAGAAATTGCATAAGCTAACCCTTTATTTAATTTTAGGGACGAAATTTCCTAAAGGATAAAAGAATGTAACATCTCGCATTTTTATAATATTAGTTTAATTAAATAATTACAGAAAATGATGATTGGAAAGTAAACATTTTTGGAATTGTCAGAATTGGGCTTCAGAACGTGTACCATTGCGTTCGTTGCATTTTTCTGATAAATTCTCAAATATAATATCTTCCGAACATAGTTCGTATGGAAAATTTACGAACGTACAAAGTTTAGCGATGGAAAATATTTGTATGTAAATGTGTGCAAATATAATTTTTATTTTTAAATTTTGTATGTACATAATTTTCCAGAAAAACGACCATTTGAAATTGAAATAAATGGACAGTCAGAAAGAGAAAAGTAATTGACATTATATTGGAAAAGAATAAACTAGGATTATTAGTAGTAAACTTATAATTGGGAGGATTAAGTTGAATGAATGTAATAGTAATAAGAAGAGGTTCGTTCCGGCAGTGTGGGGCTGATTAAGGAAAATAAGTGGCTCATATATATGGTCTGTTCCGGCAGCGTGGGACATACTAGGGAAAGTAAGCGACCAACTACACTACAACAAAAAAGACTTTTCATAGCGTTTGAAAAACGCTATTATATCCTTCCATAGCGTTTTAGAGAACGCCATGTAACGACATGCTATGTTAGACCTTCAGTTTTAAATAGCAATTACGTAAACGCTATGTAAAACTTAGTTTCTATAGCGTTTTACATGTGTTGGACCTTTATTTCTTGCGTTTTATGTTCATATATTATTGCATTTTTATATACATTTCCATAGCACTTGTGTACAGAATTATATAGCGTTTATTTTGTATTTCCATAGCGTTTACATAGTGATATAATAAAGGTTTATCCTAATCAGATTCTATGGTGTTTTTAAACAAAACGTTTTTTAAACGCTGTAATATGGTATATTGATAAATAGGTCCTGCTTGCCCTCCTTTCGCCTCTTCCACAAACATGTTTACCCATTTCTTATACGCATATAGATGTAAACAACAAATATGTAAATTACAGCAAAATATTTCATACATATCATTCAGTCAATTTTCATATATCCAAATTTAGTATTTCATACATCATTCAAACAACTTTCCACATGCCGAACTTAGCATTTCATACACATTTTTTACAAAATAAATTACTTACAAAGCAATCAAAAGAATGATTTGAACTTTCTTTGCTTCTGATATTTCCTCCGTAACAACATTAGCAACATTAGTCCTGCTATTGTCAAATAAACAATCAAGGTGTTAGTTCGAAGTATAATACATAGTAGCAACATACCACTGTAAACATGAAAAGATAATTTCATAACATGTTTTATAAGAGACTACGTGCTTTACATTTTGTAATATAGTTTACAGATATATATAATGGTTATATTACATAAGCAATATGACAATAAAAGTGTAAGCAAAATCGGCATCAATGAAAGAGCATGTTGCATGATAACAGCACAAGGTATTTGATCAGTGTGAAAAACCGAAATTATACTATGGAGCAACTTAAATTTTGTGTCAAATTCGGCCATCAACCAAATACTTCAATAATTCAATAAATCAGAATCCCACATAATCATTTTGGGTATGTCGTGGGTATTTACGACTATAATTCATGATTTAAGTTCTTCAGCTCAACTTAAATTTATGAAGCTGCGCAAGGCAAGAATACAAAGCATATTACGTGAGCAAAATCAGCTTTCCTAATTATTATATACATTTATACATATATAATCTTTTTGTGTGTGTGTTTTCAGTTGTTTGCATGTCCAACATAACTTACCTACCATCTCATACTTACTAATTATTACAAGTCAACAGTTTATGACTGGCTTACCTACTTTGTAATTTCTGTTTCTTAGTATCTTAAAAAAATTGTTCTGCAATTTCAGTTAACAGCTTTTGCCGGTTATGCGAACTGACTATCTTAGTGCATATACAATACTTCTTATTAGGTGGAACACGTAATATTTTTTACATCCATTTTTACTGTACATTCAACACGTCCATTGTTCCAACCAGACTGGTCACCGTTTTATAAAAAAAAATCGTTTTCAGTTGTATTCATGCTCTCTTTTTCTTCCAGTTAAACAATAGAACAATACACAATTTGGTGTACCAGTCTTTGCAGTTAAAAGAAAATTAGGGTAACAAACATGAAGCAGACATTGGAAGCTAAGGAGATTTCATAAAAAAAACATCCTAGTTAAATGATTAATTCATTAACACAAACTCATTATCCTCCATCCTTTAATATCATTAATGGGATCAGACCATAAAAGATCATAACATAATCCAGTGTCTAAAACATCAATGGGCCGTGTTAAAGTTCGTATCTGATCCAAATGATTTAAATCAACAGAAAAAGGCCTGACTATAAAACTAATACTAGGAAAATTCTTGAAATATTTTTTATTGATCCGAAACTGACAGAGTTAAGTAGCCTTTTAATGATTAACAACGTTTATGAAAATAATGGTTTAAAAATCATGGATAGGCATAACGTTACCAAAGTTACAGTACTCAATAATATTTGTTTGCATTACAAATGTTCCAAAATGAAATAGCTTACCTGAACAGCTATAGGTTTCTAAAGTGAAGGTACATGAAACAACGATTTCCAACAAGAATTTCATAGTTTTCATGATTTAGCAATTCCTATAAAAAAAATTAGAAAAAACAAGAATTAGAAGAGCAAACCATCTACGGGTAAATGCCAATAATATAGATCATTAGATCAATGGTCAACTTAAAACAAAAAAAACATTAAAACCAGTAAACTTGTACTGAAAAAAGGTGATAGTAAAGCAACCGAGGCTGCTAAACAACGAGAATCTTTCGAGGAAGCGCACTGAAATGAAAATCCGGTGAACTATTGAGCTGAAATACATAGCTGGAATGCAAGCTGAAATACAAATAAACAATCAAGATGTTAGTAATTGGTATGTCAAATATTCACAAATTAAAATAGTCCAAAAGGAAGAAAAAATATGTAGCTAGGACTTAAAATATGATGCCGTAAGCCAATGTAATAAGAAAATTCATTTTATCAACTAAATTCATGTTCAACTTGTGTAACCTGTTTCATGGTGTTTAGCAAGTAAATTCATTTTATCACTTATTCATGGTGAACCGATGACACTGTAATAAGAAATAAGCATTCTACAATATGATTGTTTAATAGCCAGAAAAGGTTGATAAATACAAGTCTATTTATAGTTTAAACAAAAACAATCAGCCTAAAAAAAAACAGTTTGTGTATCTACACCTTAGAAGATATCTAGAAACTCATATCGAGCTTCGGTTATCTTCAACTTAAGCCACTAATTACTTGAATAAATTGTACAGCACTGCAACCAACAATCACAAGGGGAAAAAATTGTTACTACCTAAATATACACGTACACCACAAAACATATATTGAACCGTAAACCATAAAGTGCACAGTTGTTGAAGATTTCGAAATAATACTTTGTTACAGACAAAATTGGTATTAACAATTAATTGTCTGTAAGGTTTTTATACTGTATGCCACCAAACATTAAAACCAAAATATTAAATTACTTCTTGATATCTTCTAATGATTTACATTACTTTGCTCCTTTCCAGCAAACTACATCTAGTCGGTCGCTCGTTTCATTTTCTCAAGCTGCAAGTAATACAATTTTTTTGTTTATTTAGGAGTCAATGAAAATATAGTTAGCCACAAGATATTAACTAAACCTATAGTGATTAGAAGAATTACCTTGAAGAGGACTACTTTATACGTTTGATCTATGAAAAATATAAAGGTAGCCCACTGTCAAACATTACACATGTATGTTTATTAATATCTAGATATTTTTTCCATAGTACAAACTTAGAGTTCTGTATAAAATAGTAGTGACTACCTCTAAGAAAACATAATAATCATATCTATCTTAATTACGTAATTACACATACTGGATAGGAGCCATGTGAGCCCAATTTATCCCAGTGGTAGGAACAAAACCATCTCCAAAGATACAACCACCATTCTTTCTACTCAAACAATGCCCAAAAATATTTCTTATGATCCAGGTCATTTAATTGTGAGATGATGCTAGCTTTTCTACATCCAATCCAAGGATTCCATATACTGCTTAATCCCGCTCAGATCCTTTTTGATTATATCCACACCTATAATTTTTAATTAAACAGTTGACTTTTCAACAAGAAATGGAAATACATTGAAAATGATAAATAAATAAGTACTTAAATAATATTACCCCAAAGCTAACTATTTGTGCACCTTAATATCACTGGAAAGCTTTAAGGTGAAAAATCAGCAGCAAGAACACATGAACTGTTGAGACCTCAACATATTTGACTTCATAATCACACTGATATGGATAGTTAGGGTAATTTCTACTATGAGGAGCAAGTTTGAGTAGTAGAACTTACAGTAAGCTGGGAATGAGATAAGCTTCTAGAAGGAAGAAAAGAAGGTCAGTACATGCCTTACCTGAAGCCCTCGTCAACAGAGAATGATGTGAAGAGAAACGCGTCAGTAGGTGCTAGACCGGACAACTTACAATATGACCTTGACTCTTAGAGTGAACTGGACGATTTAGGAAAGTCGGATTGCACTTCCAAATTAAAAGTAAATCACCATCTATAGCATTGAACTCCAAAATACGATACCAAGTTGCATCAACACTAAGAGCAAGGATCTTCAGCCGCTCCGACATGATAAGCTTGTGAGGCCAGCCATGAGAGCATTTAACAGGGAGGCAACACCCACCGGGTAAGAAATTAGATGTAGATGGAGCTGAGCGGGGCATTGCAAGCGGGGCTAGGAAGGGTAGTAAGGAGAGGGGGAGACAGCGAGGGAGGGGACACAGAAGTAGAAGTCTGGATGATCGCTGAGCGGTCATTAAAATATTGAAGAAGACAGAAAAAGTTAAAGATATTAGAATATATTGTTAACTCACAGCAAAGGAAGGGACAATGAAAAGCAGCCTATAAAAATGTGACTTCATGTTATATAACCAGGTCCAAAGCATTTTAGATCGTTCCTTGTTTTTGTATCGCAGAATTTGTCACTTAGTCAATTGGCATAGTTTTGCGTTTGTTTCAGTTCGTCCAATATTTCAACAAACGAAGCCAGCAGATTTCGGTTATTTCTCTATCTCATTCCTACTGTCTCAGCCAGCATTACGTCCAATGTTTCATTCCTGAAGCCAACACATTTCCATATTTGAAACCTGAATCCGACTCAACAGATAGTATTATAGAGTCCCACTGCTAAAATCTTCTATGCTACGCCTATTGCTACCTCCATCATTTCAAATGCCTCTACAACACTCAGATTTTCATTCAACCAATTCTACAATATTCAGTGCCTTCATCTAAATTCAAACAGATTTTCACCCACCTTCCAGTATTTTCACTTAGCTGCATTTATGGTCTGGACATTATAGCCTCATCATACTCCTTCGGATGCAGCTAGAACCAAAAAATGTTTCATATATTTTCTAATATGTTCTAATACATATGCATGCAAATCTTGTATCTGTCGATCCCACCATATGCATAATGATCTAAATATTTGTATTCAGAATTCCCTAGCACTTGTGCATTGCCTATAATGAATCAGCAAACATTTACATATATGCATCATGTAATAAAACGAATAAATGAATTGGCAAACATCTATGCATATGCATTATACAATAAAATGAACAAAACTTATGGCTAAACACTGAACAGTCATTCCAAAGAAAATCAGTTTGTGAATGAACCGATCGAAATCAGAACATTGTTTAGTCGCCTACCATAAATAATTTGTTCGTTTAACCGTTACTTTTGTTCATGTTTATCTACACTTGGTAGGCATGTTAGGTTACCTGCTAGGCATGTTATAGTCTGAGATGATTATGTATATTATAGGTAAGCTAGGCATGTTAGCAGCTTTTATAGACTTCATGTTTCTTTAGTTATATATATATATATATATATATATATATATATATTTGTGTGTGTGTGTGTGTGCGCGCGCGCTCTCTTCTTTTTAGAAGATCACACATTTTTGCCTTCCAAAATGTTTATCTACACTTGGTATGCACAAATTATTTGTTGATGCAAGTGAAAGTGGAACATTAATGCTACATGTATTACTGATCTCTACTTTCACCACGTACATAATCTTCAAAACAAATTTTATTTTGTACCACTTTACGTGATATAAGCATGGTTACCTTTTAGGAATAAGGAATTATTTTCCAACATCTTCAATAAGTAAACAAACTATATGTAATTATTTATTAAGTATACTGCAGATTCTATATTCTAGATGAGAATTTTTGTTATTATATCATTTAGGCACTGCTAATATATGAACATCACAAGACAGATTTAATACTAGTGTTCTTGCAAGATGTAACGTGGGTAACCAAACAAATTAATCGCCAGTCATTTATTAAAGTAAGGGATTTTTATAACATATACTGCATTACTGTTGACATGATTAATCTACCGTTCGATGAAACCCTGTGATTATTAGTTTGTACAGAAGGGGAAACTTCATTATGCATCAAATACATGAATTATAACTTGTTAAAATTTGATATTTTTCAAGAATCATAACTAAAACAATAGCTGTACTTTTTTGCCGACTATAAACCTAATTCAGCAAGAATCAACATATTTATTTTACTATATCATCATCATGTTCACAAATTAAAAACGACAAGAATCTCCTACCCTGAATCAAAATGGTATTCTTTTCATGGTATGAAGTAGATTAAACATTTATTTAGATATACTGATACAAAACTAGTTGATAAACACGAAACTATGTCCTCTCACACTACATACATGAATTATTAAATATTAGTAATTGATGAAAACATAGTGTTGCATTATATGAATTCTGATTATATATATCCAACTATAAAAAATAGAATAAACAGTCAGGTTCCGCTGCCTATAGATTAAACATGAATAATGCACATTATATATATATCCAACCATAAAACAAATCAAAACAAACAGAACAGAAAATAGAATACCAAGGTTCACTTCCAAGTTCGGTAGAACTGTTCTTGTATAGTGTTGTATTATAGTGAAATAGTTGATCACATTCAGTTTCAACAACTGTTTGGTAGAACTATTCTTGTATTGGTTATAATTCACTTTTATTTATTTATTAGAAGTTTTCATCTTTATCATTCTTAAAGAATAAGATGGTTGATTTTTTTTAATTGTAAATGAACATAGAAAGTTCCTTATATAGTTGCATATCTTCTTAAAAAAACCACAACTAAAGCGTAATTGTTCACTAAATGTTGGTGAATTACATCCATAGAGGTTGAGCATCCTTATCTTTTTAAGATATTAATACAATCCACTATAATTATATAAAGAATATGAGTTTTATAAACAGTGTGCAAGGTCCTAACATGTTATTTTAACGATATTAATATGGCATGTGGTCAACTTCAATTTATGGTGAAGTAAACCAAGGCAATAATCCTAGTATGAAAAATGTGATACCGAATAAATAAATTATGAGAACTGAGAATTTATAGTGAGATCTCCTGCAACAGGATAAAAAAGTACCTCAATTTCAGTGGAACTTTCACAGTTAACTTCAACTGGGACACTAAGAAGCTTCACTGCTTGTTTTTAGTATCTACAATTAGGGCCCGTTGACAAAACCATAGACTCTTTGTCATTCAACATCCAGTCGATCCAAAGTGCAAATCCATGACAAAGTCCAGGCTTGGTAAACTCAATCACTTTCCTCCCACGGCATGCATGAATCAGTTCAGAGAAATTGAAGTGCATGACTATGAGTGCCTCGCTAAGTTTCATGATCTCCCCACATAGCCAAATCAAAATATGGCAGACAAGGACCATCATACAAGGACTGTGAATCACCACACGCCCCTAAAGTCTCATTCACAATGAAATGATCAAAGCCTTCGACTTTCTTGAGAGAGCATCAGCTTTCTCCATAAATATGGAAGTGACATAGCACAAGCTTTGAGAATTCCCATGTGACGCATAATTACCACATCAGCAGCTAAGATGGGGTCAAGCATTTTTCGTTCCTTCCGAATTCGTAGGTTTTGCCATGGAATCGTCCCTTCATGCCCACAGTATAATGGTTCTCCTATCAACACATCAACCTTTTTCTTGTTGGAATCATCTATTAGCAAGCACGATGCCTTTTTACCAACTACTCTCAAATGATCCACTGAAAACCCATTAGCATTAGCGATAGCCTGCAGACTAATGGTACTTTTATCCTTGCACGCTGCACAACACTTTTCACAGCAGTTGACAAGGCCGATCAATAAACCTTGTAGCCACAAACACCAATTCTTTCTAGAGAAAGAAAATAATCAAAGTTCTCGGGCTCAAAACCTCCATAAGTATCATTTCGAACAGCATTAGAAATAGAAACATCATCATCCACAGCTTTGACAAAGACATCATTGTCTTTTGATACTGGTATTCCAGACCATGGAATTAACCAAACAAACTGTTTCCAATGAAAACACCAGTCACCTTCGCCTGTCTCTTTGTTGGATCTTACCCATTTAGGAGCAGTAGAGTAGAACACTGATCCTTGACTGTCAAGTTGAAGCACCCACCATGATATAAAAGCATGACCCACATCATCAGCAGTTGCAAAATTGACATTACAATCTCTTCATAACTATCTGGTCGTTTCCACAACTCAAAGTCGAACATTTTGAAAGGTTCTAATAACATACGAATCTCTTTAGACAGTGCATCGCAATACATAGCATATTGCTTGGGCTTTACGCATATTATTTCTCTAGTTCATCAAGAGCAAGATGAATCTCATCAAATCTGTCGACCTCTTGGCTATGTAAATCATGTAATTCCACAAATAATTGCTTTTGGCCAGCGTTGCTATTCCTTTTTTTTTCTTTTTTGGGGATGTTCTGGTCTTGTGGAGCTACCTATCCTTAGATGAACACCCCATTACTAGTGAAATGCCATTCTCCTTTTTCTTGGTAAATCCTTTATTTTCAAAACCACTCTTCATAGCTTATCTATCTATTCTGGAATTTCTGTCATTTGAAGACGAAGCATGAGCAACAGCAGTCGGTCTTTTCAACTCCTGGTGAACTCATTAACCGGCTAATCTGAATGGATCATGGTAGAAGAAGAATCGAACAATGATTTGGAAGGTTCTGGATTGCTGGCTAATACTTCCTACCTCGACATGCTAAATGATTCTAAAAGAAATCGTGCTTAAAGACTGGCTATTGAGAAGACTGTTACTCAGCCTTGCCATGTTTTGGAGATTGGGGCGGGAACTGGTTTTCTTTTCGTGATGGCAGCGCAGTCGATGAAAGAGATGAGAAGGGAAAAAAGGGGAAGATGTCTGCATGTGAGTCATATTTTCTGATGGGAGCCGAAGGTAATTTATTCACTCAGAGCAAGCATGCCAGTTAATATTCAAGTAACAATTGGTGACGATAACACACGTAGTGACCACGATTGCTCTCCCATGTTTAAGGCCTCTAGTCTGATAAACAAAGCCAGTGCCATACTAGTTGATATACATATTGGAACAAGAAACATAGAAAAGCCTTGCTCTGCAAATAGAAACCCCTTTTTTGACATCACAGATGCTGTCCTGCACATTCATACATGACACTATCAAAATTTATCCTACCCGTCAAAGATTAAGCTGACATTCTCTACATAAAAAGCATTGTAGCATGAATTCAAATTCTTGGTTTACATGCAAATCGTCAGATGTTGGTATGGAAAACATGCATATGTGAAAAATCCAAGTTAAAAAACGGAACATATTCACAGTGAATACACACAAGAAATGCGGGTTCTGAACATTGGTGGTATAAACAGCTTTTAAAGAGGAGCTTCAAAACAAATTGTTAATTAACGTTCGATTATTACCCAAATTTTTTTGGATAAAGGCCTAATAAATTATATATAGTTATATACGTATGCATAAGTAATCCAATTGCTCAACCTGGTCTTTTTAGAAAATTTTATATTCACCTCGTAACAAAGTTATACTTGAGCAGTGTTGTTTAAATAACACACCATGTTATACTGGATTTGCCATACATATTCCGACTTAGTGTTCTTGTAACTTGTTCATTTAGGTGTAAAACTTTAGAAGAGGTTACGAGTACCAAATCTGACTTTTATTAATCTATGTAACAACAGGTTGCATTTCATAACATTGAAGATAACCAACGCTCTGTTAGAATGTCAGACAGATGAGGCTTGGATCAAAAGGAACTGACAACTAAAGAAGGGCTAATAGAACTAACCAAAATAATATGCCTGATTCCTAGCCATACAAAATTTCCTCCACAACTTCTGACTGCATCTGAGTAGGGAAAATAACAACATAAGAAACACATTATAAACCCATCTATCAAAATTAATAGCACCAGATAAGCTTATAAGTTCCTATTCACGTCTAGCAAAAACCACATTACAAGGTTCAGGCCTAACTAAACAGCAGCCACATCTATCAGCTTAAGAAACAACCAGAATTATAAACCCATCCCTTAACCTCTAGCAACAATTATGTTACTATGTTCAGGTCTAGGGTAAAAGGATTGAAAACAATCAAAGAACAAACATTTACCTAACTGAACAAAGCATCATGAGAAGAAACTAGCTTGACTGTAACATTAGCCAAGCTTTATACATTATTTAAAACAGTAGTAGATAGAGTAGAGATAGTCTTTATTAGATTAAGCATCATTAGTGGTGAAAAATCAATAAATCTTGTAGTACCTTACACGGTAGTTCAAGTTCGTGAAGCGCGAATCTAAGGATTATGATCGAACGTTGATAATGACGATAGAGGATAGGGTTTCTTGATTTAAAATTGACGATTGCTAATTTTAGGATTCAAGCAGCTGTTGAGTTGATAATGACGGTTGAGGTTAGGGTTTCCTGATTTAAAATTGACGACTGCTAATTTGGGGATTCAAGCGGCTGTTGATAAT
>JASFAX010001587.1:0-49972 GCA_030737875.1 Allium sativum
TATGTATCATAGCTAGATGTCCTATGCTAACACCTAATATAATGTACGATGTTTGGTGCAGGGACGAACTTGTACTCTTGTGGCAGATGTTTCAGATTTTTTTTATTTGTTTGTTTGATAACTGTACATATATTTCATTTTGTTATTTGTTAACCTGGATTTAATAATAATAATAATAATAATAGGCAAGCATGGATGCAACACAACAAAATGCTATATTAGCATGGTGACAATCATGAAGCATTTTGTTCACTCCCAAATTATGTAAGGCTAACTTACTTCATTTTGTCGATACAACTATTAAGAAAAAGATTGATTATGATTTCTCTTTATCCAAATACACTGTAGATTTTTTATCTAGTTTCAGTATTCAATCATAACTGTGCCATATTCAGTTTTCTTACTGAGTTTAAATATTCCATCATCAATTTCCTTGCTGAGTTGGCTTACTATAGTAAAATTGCCCATTAGCAATACATGTTTATGTCACTAGTCTGGGTTAATTTGTATTGTGTAATATGTTCTACCTTGTTGGATTTGTCCTCAGGCCATGAGAGAGTGTTAAGTCAATCTATGTATTATAATTACTTGGATTTGGCTCAAATTTTGTTAATAGTGTTGTGAGCTATATTCCTATATAGTGTGCTAAGACATTGATTTTCGCTCTGGTTACTACCTTGCATGTTATTAGCAGTTTTGGCTAATTTTAATTGCTAACTACATTTAATTGTTTTTTGTTTTTGTTTGTAGTCACATTGGAGCAACAACATCTCAAAAGGAATTTATCTCTTCTGATTAGTATGTATATGTACTTTTATGGACGTGGTTATGTCTTGTGATGAAGTTATGAATTCAAAATAGTGTAAATTTGAATTGTATTCGATTATTATGAATGTGAATAGTTAATGTTGTTTTGAATAACTTAAATGATTGTAGTGATAATTAATGAAGTAATGGTTTTAATTATAATATTTGAAATTTATACCTATTAACTACTATGAAGAGTTAAATTATGAGTGTATGGAGTAGTCACAAAATTATTTGTTGCAACTATCATGATTACTTAAGAATGTTCTAGTACAACTTTTACAAACACTTGTATACCACTAGAACAGTTGACAAAAACAATTGTTGAAATGTTAAGTAAGTCTTTTACAATAGTTGAATGCACTTGTGAAAATTCTTTCACAACTAAGAGAAGTGGTTGTGAATAAATCCCATGCAACTACCAGGAGCAGTTGTAAAAGATATCTTTTACGACTGGCAAAAACAGTTGTAATATATTCATGTTCTATTAGGCCGACATCAGTTGCAATAGCCCTATTACAACTGTTTTTGACAGTTGTAAAAGATTATTTTTGTTGCAGTGAAGTTATAAATATTATCAACCATTATCTACACCCAGCAACTCAATCATCAATCATTGGCATCCATTATCCTTAGATTTTCTAATGTTTTTTATGAACATATGTAAAGGTTTTGTGTATATGTCCCTATGCTAATGCCAGTTTACCGATTCAGTTGACCTGCTTAGTGCAATTCAACTAAAATCCTATTACGAACTTGATTACATTCTTAAATGATTTTCATTTAAAAAGGTAATCTCTTTAATTATTATTAAATAAAACAATAATTGATTCCAATATTAACTAAAGTAAACGTAGTTTACTACCTTATTAACTAAAATAAATTAATTAACCTCCTTTAGGAAGTCGTAAAAATAATAACTAACTTTATTACTAATCATCAACTCTGTAGTTATCTTTAAACATTGTTAATTAAAAGATTAATTAACTTTTAATAAAACTCATTCAGTTTATATGACTATTTGTTCAAAACCATTTATATTAGATTAACTGAAAATAAATAAATTTAATAACAAATTTTAATTAGAACAGTTGAGTTAGTCAACATGGAAACATAGTTAACTGATTTCCACTAATCCTTCCTCTTAAATTAATTAATAACATAATTAATTTGATACAATCCCACTTAATTGTTTCTTAAAAACAATCATTTTAAACTATTAACCATTAGTTAATTTCTGACTTCCGTGCTTGTAAAACTTATTAAAAACATAAGAATTAGCTATTTAAATCATTTTTAATTACTCTATAAAAATCAACTGTAAATTATTAATTTATTTGTATAAAATATAAATTTAAAATCTTGCTTTAGTTATAAAAATAATTTTTATAACTTCAACTTCATTAAATCGCCGAAGGCGAATCAACATAGTAAAAAAGATGGATTTTAGGTTATCTGCTGCCAATCACTTAATCAATACCGCTTATTGATTAATAACACATTAACGTTGAATTTTAATTCAACAATCAACATCCAAACCAAATTTAGCATTACTTGGATTAAACAGTTCATATATAAATAATATGAAAGCATGTAATATTATTTGAGAAACCCAGTTGGATCCCTCCAACTTGTTCTTCCTGTGCATCATAGTTCATAATATCACTTATATATGCATATAAAATAGAAATTCTATTCTAATTCATTTAAAACGACGGAAATATAAATATCGATAATCATTAATCAAGAAATAATCATCCAAGCATCCAAACACACAATTTATACTAATAATAGTAAATTATTATACGAATTAATAATATTCAAAAGTATTCCAGAAAGAGTGAGAGTTAACTCACAATTCAATTCTAATTCAATGATTTCGTGTCGTTTTATCTAATTTCAAACGAGCGTTCAAAATTAGATAAAATTCTAATGGGCTGCAAATCACTCCAATCTTATTCCTACTCGTAGTATTTGTCATTATGATTCCAATGCACCTTGTTTTGTCTCGATCCATTCTCGTACGAACTAGTTATGACGATTACAAGTTGATATACAATTAAAAATATAATTATTTAACTTAATTACTTAAATAACCTCACCCCTTTTCATATTTGCAACCGCCCCTGCCTTTTTCTTCTTTATCCACAACCCGCGTCTCCAACTGTGCACAACAAATCCAGTTTCCCCAGTGAACGTTTTTTAGTGATACGAAGCTCGACTCCATGATTCAGCTAACCGAGCTGAACAACGAAACCGATTCATGACCGTGCTCCCCCTTCGACATCTACACAGGTTGCAACATAAGTCATGTGACGGCCGCCCCGCACCAACCGACATTTACTCCACTTGTGCGCTGTACACATGTCCAATTGGCATGGGACGGTCGCCAAAGAAGAGAAAGAAAGAAGAGGAACCAAATAAAGAACCTGTAATATGTCTCACAGCGCATGGAATAAAATATAATAGCCAACATATACTTGACATAAAACAGATGAGACAGTGCATAAGCTGAAAACTTGAACTAACATCATCAGAGTAGCGGAAATATCAAATACAGCTTATTACAACTTCAAATTACTGTCTCTAAGATAAGCAAAATAGGTATGCTACTAATGCCCAAAGTAGATACCGATCACGACACAGGGAGAATAACTATATATCATACGTGGAGCCTCCTGCTCGTCTTCAGTCCATCTACCAAGCGCACTACCAGCTATCCCTGTCTCTAGTCTGCTCGTGTGAGCACCCAGAGTAATAAGAAGAAACATAAAACTCTGGGTCAGACATCAGTCTGGTATGAGTGGTAGCAAGCATAAACAGAATAATAACAGGTATACTAAGTCATACCTGAACCTGGACCTGCAATCAAAGAGTTAGTACTACACGGTACAATACTCTAAGATGTCACAAACACATAGTATAAGTATACGGGGGTGGGGATGTGTGTGTCAAACAATCAAGCATAACAACCATCCTCGCATCTCTCACTCAGTGCGTAAAGCATACGACATCCACTTCTTCGATCACTAGAGCACTTTACTCAAACGACAGAACTCGACTTTGTACGACTATGTACATTCCTACTACCACCAACGCCATACCTATGGGATCACGCCCAACGTTTCCATGACCCCACTCCATTGGCAGGTAGCTCCCTAGTCGCACCATATCCAAAGCCCGAGTTTGTCTCTCTACCTCCAACACCTAGTGATCCAAAGTCATAGACATCGACAACTCCTTAGCACGCGTCCCGCAGCAAAGCCCAATCACGAAGTGAACTCATTGGTTCCCGTCTGGATCCTGAGCTCGAACTTCCACTTGAACTACCTTTGCATTTCGGGTTATGGATCTTCCTCCTTCGGATCGGTTCGGATCATCATTTCTTCCTCCAATTCGGGTCGGGTCGGGTTCGTGACCACCCATCGGATCGGTTCGGGTCCACCACCTCGGTTCGGTTCGCACCCTCCATCGTGTCGTGGTTCGTGCCGCCCTCAACCACCAAGCATCAGTCCTCGGATCGGGTCGGAGCCTTCTTCATGCCATGGTTCGGATCCCTTTCGTCATCATTGGGATCGTGGTCTTCATCGTCTCGTTTCGTGACCGTTACCTCGGGTCGGATCGGAGTGCACCATCGGTTCGGGTCGGATCCATGTCTCTCTCTTATGACGGTTCGGATCGGGGTCCTTCATTGCACACTGGATCGGTTCGGATCCTTCAGCTCGTGGCGCGGCTTGCTTCGCTATAGCGATCCGGTTCGGTTCGTGGTGAAGAGGAATGGGCGGTTCGGATCGGTAGGGGCGATCCGATCCGATTTCCTGCACTAATTCCTGCAACTTTCCAGCAAGTGTTTATACGCCTCTCGACGGCGTTTTCGACCATTCTAACTATTGAAATCAATCACAAAGCATGTCATAGAGTCATAGCAACACATACAAGTGACCTCAAACACCAAAACAACAATATGACATGGTAAAATGGATCAAATATGCCCAAAACCCCATGTTTTCCCTTAAGCATATGTGAGCATAACTAATGACATGATTAGCAAAACTTAATCAAATTAACCCAAACTCATATCAGAGGTCTAAAACATTATTTATGAATTTATAAACATTTTTCCAGAATTTATTTTCGTCTAAAAACACTAATTAGCACTAATCACCCCGAATAACCATAATTAGTGCAAAAAGCAAGCTAATCACTCACCTTAGCCACAAATTAAACAAGATCCGAAATAAATCTCTGACTTGGTGAAGATAACAAGGTGTTGTAGCAGCTCTAATCCCGATTTGGTGTTGATTTGCCTTGATTTGTCGTTGCTAATCTCTTTTCTTCAAGTTTGGAGTGGTTTGGAGTGATTTAGAGGTTAGAGGCCATTAATAGGGTTCTATGAAATGAAGTGGTGGCTGGAAAAATGACTAAAAGGATATTTTCTAACCCTAATCAACCCTTATACAGCCCCAATCCCGAAATCCCCTTATGGGCCCAATTGCTAACTACCCGGTTTAGCCCAATTATGCAGTTTTTCACCCTCCAAACCTTGTTTCAGCCATATCTCCCAAACGGTAAGTCCGTTTGGCTATTATGACCACTCTACGGAAAGAGAAACCATCAAACGAATCTAATGGAAGTGGTTTCAGGTCAAAATTCCTTCCCTATCAAAAGTTATGGCCAAAACAGTACTGACTAGGGGCAAAATGGTCATTTAAAAATCGACAAAAAATCATGAACAGGGGAAATGACTCAAATAAATGTTTCCCAAAGTTATATGACCATACGACTTCACACGGGAAAGAAATAAATATTCTACAATCCTATGATGTGTAGAATACGGGTCGTTACACTCTTCCCCCCTTAAGAAATTTCGCCCCCGAAATTCCCTAATCAAAACACACACAAGGGTCCCGCATGCCTATCAATCATAAAACAATCATCAAACATGCAAAAACAAGCAAAACAAGTCTATCCTAGCATGCGGAATAACTAAATCGCAAAGTAAATCTTACCAGGCAAAGAGTTCTGGATAAGCCTTTCTAACGCTTTCCTCTGTCTCCCAAGCACAATCATTTTCGTCCTCGCCCCACTGAACTTTGACTAGCTTCACCGCCTTTCTTCGAAGTTGTTTCGTATCATGCCCCACAATACGAATCGGCTTGCGGTTCTCAACCGCCTCAGGTTCTACTTCGAAGTCCTCTAACTGATCAGGTGAAATAGTCACATTTGAGTCGTGAACGAACTTCCTTAGTTGGGAAACATGAAACACATTGTGAACTCCTGCCATTTTCTCTGGTAAGCCAACTCTATACGCCAAATTCCCAACTTCCTCGAGAACTTGGAAAGGACCCACAAATCTTGGTGCCAACTTGCCTCTCCTGCCAAATCGTATCACGCTTTTCAACGGAGAGATCTTGACAAACACCAAGTCACCAACGGAGAATTTCAAGTCTCTTCTCCTCTTATCAGCATAGCTTTTCTGCCTATCCTGAGCAGCTTTCATTCGTTGCTGAATGATCTTGATCTTATCGGAAGTTTCTCTCACCATATCTGGTCCAAGCACAAACTTCTCGCCAGTCTCTATCCAACATGATGGTGAGTTGCACGGTCTTCCGTACAAAGCTTCATATGGAGCCATACCGATACTGGATTGGTAGCTATTATTATATGCAAACTCCACTAGATGCAAATGGTCATCCCATGATCCACCGAAATCCAATATGCAAGCCCTCAAGAGATCTTCCAATATCCGATTCACCCTCTCCGTCTGACCGTCGGTCTGAGGATGATACGCGGTACTGAGATGTAATTTTGATCCTAAAGCCTCTTGTAAGCTCTTCCAAAATCCACTAGTAAACAACGGATCTCGGTCACTCACAATGCCTTTGGGTACTCCATGAAATCTCACTACCCACTTCATATACAGTTCTGCTAACTTAGCTGCAGTTCTGTTCGACTTAACTGGTATAAATCTTGCACTCTTGGTCAGTCGATCCACAATTACCCAAATGCTATCATGTCCCGATCTAGTCCTCGGCAAACCATCGATGAAATCCATTGAAACTTGCTCCCATTTCCATTCGGGAATTTCTAATGGTTGCAACAACCCACTAGGCTTCTTTTGCTCGGCTTTAACTAGCTGGCAATTCATGCATTTGGATATAAACTTCCCAACGTCTCTTTTCATCCCTTCCCAGTAGTAAGTCTGCTTCATATCTCGGTACATCTTATTACCACCGGGATGTATAGTTAGCTTTGAGTGATGACATTCTCTAAGCACTTCATCCCTCAATCCATTGACATTGGGTACAACAAGCTTTCCATTCTTCCGAAGCCATCCATCTCGATCAAGCCCATACTTGTCCATCTCCCCATCGATATTCATTTCCAACTTGGAGATGACTTCCAATAAATTAGGGTCGTTCCTTTGACTGGAACCAATCCTCTCAATCAAAGTGGGTCTGATCGTCAAGCTAGATAGTATAACTGGATCCAATTCGCACCTTGGTCTGAAATCAAACCCCGCAATATACTCCAGCTGCTTCCATTCAAGAAACATTGCCCCTAAGCTGGCATGTCTCCTACTTAAGGCATCGGCTACCGCATTACCCTTCCCAGGTGTATACGCGATATCAAAATCATACGAAGCCAAAAACTCTAACCATCTCTGCTGACGGAGATTCAGATCTTTCTGAGAGAAGAGATACTTTAACGATTTATGATCGGTAAACAGCTCAAATCTTTCTCCCAAGAGGTAATGTCTCCACATCTTTAGCGCAAATACAATCGCTGCCAATTCCAAATCATGGGTAGGATACTTCTTCTCATGTGGCTTTAGCTGTCGACTAGCATAAGCTACAACCCTACCTCCTTGCATCAATACCGCACCCAATCCGGTACCACAAGCATCCGTGTATACCGTCATCTCTTCATTTCCCTTAGGAATGACCAACACTGGCGCACGCGTCAACTTTTCCTTTAGACTCTTGAATGCTTTTTCACACCCTCCGTCCCAAACGAAGGCTTGATTCTTCTTAGTCAACTGAGTCAACGGTGCCGCTGTCTTGGAGAAGTCTTTGATAAACTTACGATAATATCCAGCTAACCCCAAGAAGCTTCTTACATCCTTTGCATTCTTGGGCGCAGACCAATCTTGTACCGTAGCCACCTTTGCAGGATCCACGGAAATACCATTCTCTGAAACAACATGACCCAAGAATCTCACTTCTCTCCTCCAAAAATGACACTTAGAGAATTTCGCTTTCAGTTGGTGTCTTCTCAACACCTCCAACACAATTCTCAAATGTTCCTTGTGTTCCTCTTCTGTCCTCGAGTAAACAAGGATATCGTCTACGAACACAAGGACGAACTTGTTCAGTTGGTCTCTGAATACTCTATTCATAAGGTCCACGAAGTATGCTGGTGCATTGGTCAACCCGAATGGCATGACCAACCACTCATAAAACCCAGACGGCGTCCTAAATGCCGTTTTAGCTATACTATCAGCTGCTACACGGAGCTGATGAAATCCTGTCGCGAGGTCCAGCTGGGAGAACACTCTCGCTCCTTCCAGTTGATCAAACAAATCATCTATCCGTGGTAGAGGATACTTATTCTTCCTCGTCACCTTATTTAACTCGCGATAGTCCACACACAATCGAAGGGAACCATCTGCCTTAGTAGCAAACACAACTGGTGCTCCCCACTCGGAGATACTTCTTCTAATAAATCCCTTCTTCATAAGATCGCTTACTTGCACCTCGAGCTCTCGCTGTTCTCGTGGTGCCATACGACGAAGTGGCATCACTATAGGTCTGGCATCTTTCACTAAATCAATACGAAACTCAATCTCTCGGTGTGGTGGAAGTCCGGTCACTTCCTCGAAGATGTCCGGGTACTGGCCAACCACGGGCAAACCTGATAACTCATCATGCGGAATGTCGAGGGAATTTATAAAACTAGCCATTACCCCATCACAGGGTAGATTACCAAACACTACCCTCCGCCCATCATCCGCCCTAACAGTCACCAAAAAGCCCTCACAGTCTACCACCACCCCGTATCTTTGGAGCCAATCGACTCCCAAAATAATGCCATACCCAGTAAAGCCCAAAACAAAGCAATCACAAACAAACATACATCCATGACTCGATAAGACCACATTACGACAGATCATACTGAGGTTTGTTGAACCACCAATCGGGTTCGTCACAGCTAATGGTCTATCGACTAACTCGGGTTCCAATCCCAACCTATCTACCAGGTCACTAGATATGAAGGAATGGGAAGCCCCGGTATCGAACAAAACTCTAACAGGAAGATCATAAATGGAAAGCATACCTTGAATGACGACTCCCTTTCCTTTCTCCGCCGCAGTTGGGGCATTCGACGAAGAAGGAACAGCATTGATGGCATATGCTTTCACAATCTGATTCTCCTTCAGAGGTTGCGGGCACTTATCCTTAAAATGTCCCTCTTGGCCACAGTTAAAGCACTTCTTTCCCACTGTCTTGGCCCTACATTCCCTTGCATAATGGCCCTTCTTTCCACATTTGAAGCACTCGACTTCTTTCCTGCTTTTCTTCAGGCCATCCTTAGCTTGGTTCTGCTTCCTCTTATTCTGAGAGTTATTCTTGCCTCCACCGCTTGCTTGCGGCTTTGGCTCTTCAGCAGATGCAGCAACAACCCCAGTCTTCGGCTTAGGGTAAAGACTTTCTGACCTCAAAGCTTTTCCCACAATCGACTCAAACGTCTCATCGATGTGATTAATCAGCCTCTCCCCTAAGTATTCATCCAGGCCAGTGATGAACCTCTCATTTTTCTTTTCGGGAGTATCAATTAGAGATAACCCATACTTTGACAAAGTGTCGAACTCAGCAACATAATCCGATACTGCCCTCCCATTCTGCTTAAGCTCCAAGAACTTCCTAAACAATTCCGACTTCTGGGCAGCTGGGATATACTTGTCGCTAAAGCGAGCTTTAAACTGATCCCAAGTAACTTGATCTTCTGGTGTTACTGCCCTAATAGCATTCCACCAATTCATCGCTCGTCCTTGCAGCTGACGAGACGCAAGCCTTCTCTTCATCGCATCCTCGATACCCAAATCGTCGAAGATACGGTCGCAACTATCCAACCAATCTTGAACATCCGTGGCCGATTCTGTTCCGTGAAACGGCTTTCCACCAAGATTAGTGTAATCCTTACTCAGCTTGGCGAAATCGACCCTAGGCGCTTGCACCGCTACACCTCCAGCATTGGCAACATTAGGAGCCTCCCTCTGAATATCCACAAGCATCTCTCTCATGAGGTTGGTAAACATAGCCCTCATGTCAGTGGGATTCCCATTATTGGCCCCTCTGCCAGCACCTCTTCCTCGGCTCATCGTCAAATCTGTTAAAGAGAAAACGATTAACCATCTCCTTAGTGGTGCCAGTGCAGTGCAATGCGACTTCATCCTTAAACATACTAATACTATATATAGATATAGCTTTTGAAAACCAAAATAATCACAAATACGCGTTCTCATATACGTACTATCTCTCCCTAGTGTCTTTCCCTAGGTAAATTACGCAACCTAGAGCTCTGATACCAAGTGTGACGGCCGCCCCGCACCAACCGACATTTACTCCACTTGTGCGCTGTACACATGTCCAATTGGCATGGGACGGTCGCCAAAGAAGAGAAAGAAAGAAGAGGAACCAAATAAAGAACCTGTAATATGTCTCACAGCGCATGGAATAAAATATAATAGCCAACATATACTTGACATAAAACAGATGAGACAGTGCATAAGCTGAAAACTTGAACTAACATCATCAGAGTAGCGGAAATATCAAATACAACTTATTACAACTTCAAATTACTGTCTCTAAGATAAGCAAAATAGGTATGCTACTAATGCCCAAAGTAGATACCGATCACGACACAGGGAGAATAACTATATATCATACGTGGAGCCTCCTGCTCGTCTTCAGTCCATCTACCAAGCGCACTACCAGCTATCCCTGTCTCTAGTCTGCTCGTGTGAGCACCCAGAGTAATAAGAAGAAACATAAAACTCTGGGTCAGACATCAGTCTGGTATGAGTGGTAGCAAGCATAAACAGAATAATAACAGGTATACTAAGTCATACCTGAACCTGGACCTGCAATCAAAGAGTTAGTACTACACGGTACAATACTCTAAGATGTCACAAACACATAGTATAAGTATACGGGGGTGGGGATGTGTGTGTCAAACAATCAAGCATAACAACCATCCTCGCATCTCTCACTCAGTGCGTAAAGCATACGACATCCACTTCTTCGATCACTAGAGCACTTTACTCAAACGACAGAACTCGACTTTGTACGACTATGTACATTCCTACTACCACCAACGCCATACCTATGGGATCACGCCCAACGTTTCCATGACCCCACTCCATTGGCAGGTAGCTCCCTAGTCGCACCATATCCAAAGCCCGAGTTTCTCTCTCTACCTCCAACACCTAGTGATCCAAAGTCATAGACATCGACAACTCCTTAGCACGCGTCCCGCAGCAAAGCCCAATCACGAAGTGAACTCATTGGTTCCCGTCTGGATCCTGAGCTCGAACTTCCACTTGAACTACCTTTGCATTTCGGGTTATGGATCTTCCTCCTTCGGATCGGTTCGGATCATCATTTCTTCCTCCAATTCGGGTCGGGTCGGGTTCGTGACCACCCATCGGATCGGTTCGGGTCCACCACCTCGGTTCGGTTCGCACCCTCCATCGTGTCGTGGTTCGTGCCGCCCTCAACCACCAAGCATCAGTCCTCGGATCGGGTCGGAGCCTTCTTCATGCCATGGTTCGGATCCCTTTCGTCATCATTGGGATCGTGGTCTTCATCGTCTCGTTTCGTGACCGTTACCTCGGGTCGGATCGGAGTGCACCATCGGTTCGGGTCGGATCCATGTCTCTCTCTTATGACGGTTCGGATCGGGGTCCTTCATTGCACACTGGATTGGTTCGGATCCTTCAGCTCGTGGCGCGGCTTGCTTCGCTATAGCGATCCGGTTCGGTTCGTGGTGAAGAGGAATGGGCGGTTCGGGTCGGTAGGGGCGATCCGATCCGATTTCCTGCACTAATTCCTGCAACTTTCCAGCAAGTGTTTATACGCCTCTCGACGGCGTTTTCGACCATTCTAACTATTGAAATCAATCACAAAGCATGTCATAGAGTCATAGCAACACATACAAGTGACCTCAAACACCAAAACAACAATATGACATGGTAAAATGGATCAAATATGCCCAAAACCCCATGTTTTCCCTTAAGCATATGTGAGCATAACTAATGACATGATTAGCAAAACTTAATCAAATTAACCCAAACTCATATCAGAGGTCTAAAACATTATTTATGAATTTATAAACATTTTTCCAGAATTTATTTTCGTCTAAAAACACTAATTAGCACTAATCACCCCGAATAACCATAATTAGTGCAAAAAGCAAGCTAATCACTCACCTTAGCCACAAATTAAACAAGATCCGAAATAAATCTCTGACTTGGTGAAGATAACAAGGTGTTGTAGCAGCTCTAATCCCGATTTGGTGTTGATTTGCCTTGATTTGTCGTTGCTAATCTCTTTTCTTCAAGTTTGGAGTGGTTTGGAGTGATTTAGAGGTTAGAGGCCATTAATAGGGTTCTATGAAATGAAGTGGTGGCTGGAAAAATGACTAAAAGGATATTTTCTAACCCTAATCAACCCTTATACAGCCCCAATCCCGAAATCCCCTTATGGGCCCAATTGCTAACTACCCGGTTTAGCCCAATTATGCAGTTTTTCACCCTCCAAACCTTGTTTCAGCCATATCTCCCAAACGGTAAGTCCGTTTGGCTATTATGACCACTCTACGGAAAGAGAAACCATCAAACGAATCTAATGGAAGTGGTTTCAGGTCAAAATTCCTTCCCTATCAAAAGTTATGGCCAAAACAGTACTGACTAGGGGCAAAATGGTCATTTAAAAATCGACAAAAAATCATGAACAGGGGAAATGACTCAAATAAATGTTTCCCAAAGTTATATGACCATACGACTTCACACGGGAAAGAAATAAATATTCTACAATCCTATGATGTGTAGAATACGGGTCGTTACAAGTCATAACTGAACTCCACCAAAATGTGCCAACTGATGCACCTCACCTCTAGGAACACCACGCTAACCTTCTCTCGAACTCCGGTTATCCCCAGCGACGGTGAATCCATGCTATAACTGTGACTACAAAATTTCGACCCTGTTGAAAATCAGTCGCATCCACCATGAAGCATATCAACGCGAATCTTGAGCAGGGTAGTTAAACGGATCCATGATTACTCGAATCCGTTAAGTTCTTGAGTTTATAGAAAATTTTGAAGGATTGAAAGTGGCGTCCTTGATTTTCAGCTTGTTGGTTTCGAGTAAGAACGAAGGCAAGTAAGTTTAAAGTCAAACAGCACATCAATTAGTCATGAAATGTTGGATTAAGAACAAACAAGGTTATAGACGAGATTTTATAGAGATTTGTATGGATTTTGGAAACAATTTGCTGACATTTTGAAAGTGACCCTTATTTTATTTAACTCCAAAATATCTCGCGGTTCAAGACTCCAATCAAGATGCTGCAACCGAAATTTGTAGGCTTTATCTGCTATTTTAAACACACTGGAACATGTTTCGAGGTCTAATTCAATCATATGGAGGAGATATCAATATATAATCGATGAATTAAATTAATTTCTATTAAATTATTTCTAGGCGCTTTTAACACGTACGGACAAACAATAACTTCAATTGTCACGAAATTTGAAATCCTATAATAATATACTATTACAGAATCAATGAGACTGATTTCGTCGAATTCCGAGTTTGTTTTCCAAAGCTCTATTTTTTTGTTATCAATTCATTACTCGGTGCGCGTTTATATCGCGTATGATCACATAACAACTCCAATTGACACAAAACTTGAAATCTAGCAATAATTAACCATTACGGATTTTAAAAAATTGGTTTCGCTGAAATCCGAGATCGTTTGAAAATTAGCTATTTCTATCTGTTAAATTGAATTGATAGAATATAAATCGATTTCAAAATAATCAAATCCATTGATATTAAATTATTATTATCGTATATATTCAAATAGAAATTTTATTCAGCTTCAAATTAACTTAACTTTATTTTTAAATTCAATATTTTCATTTTAAAATTAATTTAACGTTTAATTTCTTACTTATATAAATTTCAAGTCATTAAATCTTTGAAATTAATAGTTTTAAATATTTAAATTAACCAAATACTCTTATACAAAAATCTCGTTCGTTACATTAATTGAGGCTAGATAGAAAACACTTGTAAATATTTGACACCTCTTACTTCATTTGCTTAGTCTTTCACTGTCATTAATATAGAATATTACTCTGACTGAGTGATCCGTAACACTGCACCTGCTTACTCTAGATGCAATAGACATACGTAGTAAGGCAGCTCAAGCGGGCATGACACTTAACGATCAAATGTTTATACAAACCATTTCAGCAACATCATGTAATGTTGTTATACCATACCACATTCTATTATAACTATTCAATTGTAAGAACTTATGTCAACTTTTCGTGATGAATCCATAAACTTTGGTCGTATGGAAGCATTGGTTGATAAGGAAATAAGCGGATTTATGATGTATTGATTGGATTTATTGCATAATCGTTGGTTTTAGTTTATTTTTTAATGTATTTTAATTTAAAAGTGTATTAGTTTTGCTTAATGAAATATGATATTTTTATTGTTATTACTTGTAACTATTAAACTATTAAACGCATATTACAGAATAAAAATAATTAATGAATAATTATAAATTAATTAAACTAAAAATTTCAATTTAAATATCCTGCTAAAAGACGTCGTTCGCATTGCAAAATATATTTCCAGTTCAACTGAGTTCTCCACTTAAATGTTGTATTACCACTTATTGAGAACATATTCTAACACTTAACGTATGCATACATCAACTTGCATTCAAAGGCTTTGATCAATGTGAATTTTCCAGATTTTCCGGCTTTAACTAGTCTCTAAGCACCTCTTTTTCAAACTTACATTTCTTGAAATCGAAGGTTGCCTTTTACAAGAGGTGAATAATTATGTCTTATGTACGTAAATATGCAAGTCACGTCCAATGTTCATAAATGTAATCGTACCATTCACGAATATATGTGGCGGCTTGGCATTTGCGCTTTATTTCGATTCATAACTTACATAACTAGTAGAACCGCATTACGGTGGGAAAACCGATTTTGTAATGATGTACAACTAATAAAATTTTCAATTCATTGTAGTTTTTTAATCAGGAAAATAATTACAAGGACAAAATTAAAGGCTTTTTTATCCATAAGGACAGCCCACTTAAATTTTACTCAAAAGGACAGCACACTCCTTTTCTTGTTGCACGCGCCCTATTTCATGTAATCCGTTAAAGATTTAACCCATAAATCACGCGTGCTATTTCCTTATTTCATCCACTATTTCTCGTCGAACAAAATTTGGATCTCGCCGCCATTGATCGCACTTCTTATTCCTTCAGATTTTCGAATCAATTTTTTTTATTTGATCGCATAATTCCAAAGAGATCTGAAATTCTAAATTAACGCACAATTCTCAGACGGAAAATTGATCTCTCATCAATCAGACAGGAAAATCAAAATCACAATACGTTTACTACTGATTTTCTCCATTCATTTTGAGTTTATCATACGATTCTTTCACTGTTTGCGATAGGTTTTTAGTGTTTCTATTGGTAATTCATGGATTCTACTTGTGCTACAAGCAGGTATTATTTTTCACTTTTTTGAGATTTTTAATTTTTTTTTTCGTTACGTTTATTCTAGTTTTTTCTTTTTTTCATGTTGTAATTTGTTTCTGAATGCATTGCTGAATTAAATCTGTTTTAGATTAAAACTTGTTTTGCGTTCATTAGTATAAATGTTACTATGATTGTTTGCATTGTATTAAAAAAAAATTAACTATAGCAGTTTTTAGGTATCATTTTAGTATTTTTTATGGTATCATTTTCTTCCCTTTCATTTGAATGTGCAACAGTTTGTAGGTATCATTTTATTATTTTTTTAGGTATCATTTTTAATGTATTACCCTTGTTTTATTATTTTATGGTATCTGTTTTCATCTTTTTACTTGGCTAACTGTTTTTTTCACATTACTTTTTTGTTCCAGTGGTGACGGCACTCTCCTTATCATACTTGTCTTCAACTATACCTCTTTCAGTACTCGGTTGTCGATTAATTAATTGCTCGTTGGATGCTTTGAAAAACGAAATATGTGAGTATTGGTCTCAACTTACTCCTAAGTCCATTGAAATTAGCTTTGTGCTTGAGGATAGAATTAAAATTGTTGAGAGTGACTATGATCTTCAAAGTATCGTTTTATTTCAATTACATAAGAAGAGTGCTTTTTTCTGTTTTGATGTTAAGTTGAAGGAATTTCTGTTGGAAAATGTGATTGATGGTTCTTCTGCACTTTCTACTAATGTTTTAATTCCTTCGTCTTCTGATCAATGTTTGGGTGCGAACATTGTCGTTCATAGGAAGAGTTATTTAAAAGATTTGATGAAAAGAGGATCTACATTAAAATTTACTGATTTTACCGGTTTTTGTTTCAGAAGAGCCAAGGAGTTTAGAGAATTTATAATGGCCTTTCAAATTAAATCAGGTCATGAATACCACTTTCTTAAGAACAGTGCTACTAGGATCACTGCTATTTGCTCATCGTTTTCTACTGATTGTTTGTTTAAAGTGCATGCTTCTTGTGATGTTGGCCAACTAAATAGGTTTTTCATCAGAAATCTGGTTGTCGAGCATTCTTGCGGGGATGGTCTAACAAATTTGAGTAACCCTTCTCTATCAAGATCATTTGTTAAATCATTGATAATAGATGAAATTAGAGATCATCCTAGTAAGAAACCGAAAGACATCATTGATGATTTTCGAAGAGAGTTTAATCTGAATTTATCTTACTCTTATGCTTACAAAGGAAAGCAACTAGCTTCATTGGAACTGTACGGCAATGATGCAATGTCGTACAATGATTTATCTTGGTATTTAGGTGCACTACAGACTCACAATCCTGGTTCTTATGTCGCCATGAATGCTAACTCTTCTACAAATCAGTTTGAGAGAGTTTTTGTTGGTTTTGGTGCTTGCATTCTTGGCTTCAAACATTGTCGGCCTACGATATTTTTAGATGGTACCCATTTGAAAGGTAGGTCAGGAGTTTTAATGGGTGCTACAGCTAAGAATGGCAACCAAGGTATTATTTTTACTATAGTTTTAAATGATTACATATACATATGGTACCATTTGGATTCTATGTGATCAGTTTTCTCCAGTTCATTTTCTGATTTATCAGTTTTTTTTTTTTTTACAGTATCATTGTTTAGATATACAGATTTTAGTTATCATTTTTATTGGCATTACGGTATCATTTTCTTCTCTGTTTTTAGTATACAGTTTGTAGGTATCATTTTAGTTCCTATCTAGGTATCATTTTTTTCTCAAACAGTTTTTAACCATCAGTTTTGGTTGTTTGCAGGTATCATTTTGATTTATACAATATTAAATTAGCTTTTTCGTATGTTTGAAATTATCAAATTTTTTTAAAAGAATGATTTCCTATTGAATTTTTATTCATAATTTTTTTGCAGGTTTTTTCCCTTTAGCTATGGCCATAGTTTCAATAGAAAATGTGGATAATTGGAGCTGGTTTCTAAATCATTTGAAGAAAATGCTCAACGAAGATCGTAATTTCGTTTTTATGTCCGATAGACATCAAGGTCTGATTTCGGGTGTTCACGATGTTTTTCCCACTTCATATCATAGTTATTGCTACCTTCACATGGAACAAAATTTGTTGTCTGCTGTTAAGTCCAAAAATGCACACATTTCGATTGTGGAATTGTTCCGGGCATGTTTTCGAGCATCTAATGTTCTTGAGTTTCAAGTTGCTCATTCTAAGTTTTTACAAGTTGGTGGTCCTGCAACGGTTAATTTTTTGAAAGACAAAACTTTCGATAAATGGGCTGATTTTTTTTTCCGTGATAAAGGTATGGTGAGTACAGCTCTAACGTGGCTGAAAGTTTCAACAGCTGGATTTTAGAAGAATGGGCCTTACCAATTACATCTTGTTTGGACGGGATACGAATAAAAATCATGGAACAAATGGCTAAACGCCGAGAAGAATCCCGTTTATGGACTACCATTTTGTGTCCAACCATGGAAAATCGATTAAAAGACTTAGTTGAAGAAGGTTTTGGTTGGGATGTATTCAAGGCTTCTGAACACCTGTTTGAAGTGAAATCACCAATTTCTCATCGTGTTGATCTAAAAGACTGGACGTGTAGCTGTAACCAGTGGAAAGTGATGGGTTTTCCATGTGCTCATGCTATAAAATGTATTAATAAAATGAAATTAAATGTGTATGATTTCATTGAGCACTATTTCACTGTGGAAGCTTACCGATCTTCATATAGTCATACAATTAATCCTATACCTACATATGACAAACCTGATGTTGATTCAGGTAATGAAGAAATAATTAAGCCACCAAAGGATAAACGTGGTGCCGGTAGACCTTCATCAAAAAGAAAAGGAGGATTTGCATATTTCCAGAACAAGCAAAACAGATGTAGAGTGTGCAATGAATATGGTCATAATAAGCACAATTGTCAAGCTTCCAAAAATAAAAAATGAAATTCATTACATTTGTTCTAGGTATCATTTGTATCTCCATATAAACTTGTCATGAAGTAAACTTGATTGCGTTTGCAATATAGTGTTTAATGAACTGTAAATGTACGCAATTATCTACATTTTTAATAAAAAATCTTCTTCGCTTATTTTGTTTAAGTTTGATTATTTCATTGATGTGTTGTTGGCATTCTGTTTTTTTCTGTTGTTCTGATCAGTGAGATTGGATCTGCATGTTTAATATTAGTTTTTATCTCTTGCATGAATCTATTTAATTAGTTATTCTTTATGTTTGATTAACTGGATATTTTTTCTATGTCTTGTCGGGTTCATTTTTGTGTTGTTACCATGTGTAGAAATTTATTTGGTATCATTTTTATAATTTTTTAAGGGTCATTTTTAATTTATCCCAATTCAAAATTCCATGGGTATCTTTTTTTCTTTACTGCAGTTATCATTTTTATTTTTAATTTTTAACTTCAGATTCTGGTTATCATTTTTTCGTTATTTTAGGTATCATTTTTTAAATTCATACAACTACATAGTTTGTAGATATCATTTTTTTTAATTGTAGTTATCATTTTCTGAGTTTTGTTTATTAAACACCATTTCTGCACAATCACAAATTATTAGCCAAAAATATTATTGTCATTTCAAGTTTTAATCATCCAATTTACTGACTAGACTCTTTTATGTAATGATTCACTATTTTATTCAATCCCATTTAATGTGCTGAGTATTTAACATATGCAAAATCCATAGGAATCATTTTTTTCACAATTCAGTTATCATTTAAATTGTACCATATTCATTCAGATTTTGGTTATCATTTTGTATATATTGTAGTTATCATTTTCTGATTTGTTATCCACTTTACAGTTTTTAGTTATCATTTTCTGCCAGTTGTAGTTATCATTTTTTACATTAAGTTAGTTCACATCAATTCTGCACACATAAAAAAGACTGAGAATGAAAAAAAAATTGACATAAATTCAGTCTTTTCAAATCAAATTCAGCAATGTGTCAAGTATGCAGATTTGTCATTATGTATTCATGCAAGATTAGTATTTCGCACAACCACCCATTCATTACTGAAATTCAAAATGTTAACATCTGCATAATTTTCAATCTAGAAGAAAATACACTGTTTTCCAACCAACTACAATATACAGCACTGTTTCACTCATTTTTTCATTCATTTTTTTTAGTCTTCTTTGTCAATCCAGTGATGAATCGAACCAAATTCCAGCAGCATGCATGATTGGATATAACTTCACGCACAATCAGTGCTCTTATTTTATCCATTTTCTCTTTTGAGACCTTTAGAGGAATTTCAGCTCTATTGTCTGAAATTATGTTTACGATGACGAATATCCTGCAGTCCACTCTGCATACATGAAAATTAACGATGTTTAGAAAATGTAAAGAACAATGTCAGTTATTTTTCTTGTGCATTGAATACTGATTTATGTCGATTACAATCAATTATCATTATAAAATACTTTTTTTTTGTATTGACCAAATAAATCGAAAATAATTAAAAAAAAAAGATGAAAAAATAATTAACCTGTTAGAATGCTGCTGTGCGCATGGTTCTTGAAAAATCTCTCCATCAACAATCTTCTTATCTACGATTTTATTCTCTACCCAAAGTTGTCGCAGAATTTCTTCAACTTTCTTTCGCTGTAATGAACATTTTTTAGTAGTAACTCACTATCAATAAAGACATTACAATTTTCTTACTACTTCATATGTTTCATTTAAATGAAGATTATTGAACTTGTTTGATCTTCTTGGTCTCAAAGAATCATAGTGAACCCATTGCATGTTTGCATATGCTAATGTCAACAACGTCCAATGGTTGTCAAAATGTAATGGGAAGTAAATTTTTTCTATATAACAGTTCAAAGCTGCTTCTTTTAAGAAAGGAGTAACCAAACTTTTAATAATTGAACTCCTGCCCTCCATAATTGCTTTCTGCTCAGTGTAAATTTTAATTTAATAATTATTGAAGACATGAATACTACAATAATATTTTTTAAAACCTGTGATTCAACTTACTGTCATAAGTGTAGACATTGCGTAATTGTTATCAACTAAATCACATTTATGGGTGCACCGGTCGATTATCTGAAAATACAATGAAAACAATAAATTACATACAGTAAATAAACATGTTACAACATCTTATAACAGATTTATGTCTTCAAATTTATCTGTTTTAGTACGACATAATTTGAACCTATGTTTTACATTTTCTGAGTATCATTTTTATATTTAATTAGGTATCATTATCTTATTCATTATACTGATCATATAAAAAATTAGAAATTTGGTTATCATTTTTTTTAAACATGGCAATGATTACCACATTTTTGTACATATGTTTACCTGCCCATCTGTGAACAAACCTCTCAGCACTTCTGTCAGCATATCCTTTGTAACAATACAGCCTCCCCTTGCTGGATCATCATCTTCCCAAGCAATCAGACTGTCAATTATTTACAAGTCAAATAGTTAATAAAATTATTTCTACGTTGTACAAGTACAGATGAAAATATTATACTTACTTCTCTTCAGCTATTAACATTGAATAAAATTTCCTTACAATTCTACCTTCCTCATCATCAAGATGTTTAGTCACTTTTTTACATTTTGACAAGTGCAAGTCTTTCCATGAAGGTTCCTCAACATTTATTGGCTCTACTAGTTTAACAGTATGTTCCTGATCTACGTTATCTTCATTTACCTTTTTTTTCTACATTTTTCATCATCAAATGGAATCGATGAAAGTTGTAACTCATCATTTTTTTCCTTCACTTGAACCTTCATTCTCCTTCTTCTGTGTTACCCGTGCTTTCTTCGTTGCTTTTACATAACATTCAAACTCCTCTTTTCTTTTTTGTATTCTTCTTCTTGCTCTCATTCTCAGTATGTATGAAGGTGGTTTTGCACTTTTTGGCTTGGAAGCTGATTTTTTAAGTCTTTTTTAAACTGTTTTCTCGGAATTCCCTTCTCTGGTTTTCATCTTTGCAATCTCTGCAGTCAAATTAAAACTAAAGTCCGGAGGATCAATTTCTTAAATTGACTGTACACTCTTTTTTTGACTCCCGCTATCATTGACAGAATCATTAACTGTGATTGGCCTAGTTTCATTCTCTATTTCAACTACCATGTTTTCTTCTCCATAGGTCCTTTCATCATCATTCGTCATGCCATCGTTCATTTTATCTTGGTCCTGATTCTCATTATTCACCTCATTTTTACTTATTTGATTACTTTTCAAGTTTTCATCTGTATGCGTATCACCCAGTGTCTGTTCTAAATCAACTCTATCATCCGTTTTCTCGTGTTGCATTTCAGCTTTCTACTCTTTCATCTGGTCTTTAAGTTTACATAACTCATTTTCTACTTTTCTTCGCAAATTTCTTTCTTCCGTCCACTTCCTTTTAAATTCTTTGTTTTCCTTCTCCAATTCTGTGATGAGGTAGTTAAGAACTCTATTTTCCATGTCCTTATCAACTTTTTCCACTACTTGGACCTGCTGATTACGCTTTCTTTTTTTGGTTTGCGTAGCTTTTCCTTTTATTGTAGCTCTTCTTTCCAAACTTTCCTTACACTCTAACAGAAGCACCTTATGCAGCTCAATTTTTCCCATTTCCATTACCTATACAAGAATATACATTATATGAATCTATCTGCATAATTGCCACATTGCTGAATTAGATTGGAAAACACTGAATTTATATCAATTTTTTTTTCATTCTCAGTATTTTGTATGTGTGTCAAAATGATGTGAACTAATGTAATGTAAAAAAATGTTAACTACAACAGCTAGAAAATTATAACTAAAAACTGTAAAGTTGGTAAGAAATAAAAAAAATGATACCTACAATATATATAAAATGATAATAAAAAACTGAATAAACATAGTTAGAAATTAAATGATAACTGAATTGTTGTAAAAATGATACTTATGGAATTTTCACATGTTACATACTTAGAAGAATAAATGAGAAAGAATACACCACTGAATCATTACATCAAAGAGTGTAGTCACTAAATTGGATGATGAAAAACTGAACTGACAACAATATTTTTGTCTAATAATTTGTATTTGTGCAGAAATGTCGTTTAATAAAAAAACTCAGAAAATGATAATTATAATTTAAAAAAAAATGATATCCAGAAAATGTTTAGTGATATAAATTATAAAAATGATATCTAAAATAAATAAAAAATGATAACCAGATTCTGAAGTTAAAAATTCAAAACAAAAATGATAACTGCAGTGAAGAAAAAAAGATACTCATGGACTTTGAAAGTAAGATAAATAAAGAATGACCCCTACAAAATTATAAAATGCAAACCAGAAAAAATTCTACACATGGTAACAACACAAAAATGAACCCTACAAAGAAATAGAAAAGATAACCAACTAATCAAACATATAAATCAGTGTTACTTCTTCACTATTTTTACACATGGTAACAAAATTAAAATTAACTCTGTACAAAATTAACACTGAAATATTGATATTTCTACCTGTCCAGCTTTAAAAGTGTCCAAAAATTCCTTCTGAACTATTTTACTTAATTTCCTCAGATTCCACCTAGCAAATCGATGTATTTTGTTCTCAAACTTCTTCCTCTGGGCAATTAGATTTACCTTCTCACACATAACATACTGCATATAAATAAAAACCAATGTTAAAACTGAATTCAATACTATTTGTTTGGGAATACAGAAAAAATATTGTATGAAAAATTTTACCAAAGGAAGCATTGAACAGCCGACCATATCCCGCGGATTTTTTACGTAGCTTTTTACAAACTTTTTAAAACTCGAATGAATGGTTTTTGGCCATGACACTAAACTCATCTTTTTCACATCTACAATGTATGGACTAAAACCCCACCTAAACTTTTGTTGGTTATTGGGAAAGAAAAATGTAAGCAGTATTAACATAATCATAAGGAGTGGCAAGTCCTCTTCAAACTCCTTCTTTTTCTTCCCTACTTCATCTTTAATTCTTTTTTCAATTGAACTCCTTGTAATTATCGTCGCTTTCCCAAAAAAATTTGACACGAATTCCTTGCAATCTGTCGGTATCGTTCTACTAGTCATTTTTGGTGTGTCGTCTATATCAATACCTTCTAAAGGCATATAAAATAATAGACTTATATCTTCTGGACAAATTTCCATTTTACTTTCTCCAAACACAAAACATTCTTTCTCCACTGAGTAGCATGAATATACTACATCCAAATTTTCTGCTTTTTTCTTGCACTCTGTCATTGAAATGTTTTTCTCATAAAAAACAGAAGAAAAAAAATCATAAAATGGTGTTCTTTTCAAAATGTCAATTTGCTTGCATGTCAATTCTTTCTTGTCTCTCAACAAACAGATCGTCTTATAAGACGAATGCAACTCACATCTGTAAGCTGTCGCACAATTAGTTCTTTCACCTACGACTAACTCTTCTTTTCTCTCCATTGAAATACCTGACTTAATTTCTCGAGGCCTTGGATTCTCAAAATCATCATCCTAGTTATCATAAAAAAAAAATTAATGCGGAGAATAATAATATTTATCAGTGACACAATTGTATGTAGCGCATTTAAAAAAAAAATCTAATTAACCCTTACATTTATAGTTTGCATTATCCTTTTTACATTATACATTATCATTTTTCCTTGCACTAAGTTAATATCAAGTTAAATATTACTTTCAGAATCAAGGTATCATTTTTCACACATATACAGTATCATTTTTTAATAAATAGCTCTACTCAAGTTAGCATTTTAATACCATTGAAGTTATCATTTATATATCATTGAAGTTAGCATTTTTAACTTACAGAATTTTCTTCAGTGTTTCCCGCATCCTTATCTTCAAATATTTTGGTTTTTCTTCCTTCTTTACCCTGCACAAATTAATAATTATTGTTACAAAATTTAAACAAACACTACTGAAAATTCTAACTATGAATAACACATACCTTTTTTTTATTGACTTTTATTTCTTTCTTCAACTTTTCTGCAACATACTTTGGATCATTAAACCGTTTCGACCGAGTCTCCTTACTTACTACTCTACTAATTTTTCTCTCTTTTTTTCCATCATTTTTTCGATCCACAGTATCACTTCCTATTCCAAATTTCACTTGCTCTACAGTTTCAGCGTTGACAGTATCATTTTTTTTCTCCCAACATAAGTTCTTCATCATTTTTACCTTCGATTGTATCACTTCGGTTCTCAACCACAATTCGTTTGTTACTAGTTTGTACATTTTCAGTATCATTTTTTCCATCAACTCCTCTTTGATCAACAAATTGGCAATCAACGTTATCATTTCCTCTTTCAACTGCGATTTTAACCATTACTGGATTGTCAATTTGCTTCTGACCATCAATACTTAGGGTTTCGACTCCAGCTTGGGACAATTCCGCAACTTCAACTAGGGTTTCAAAATTCCTTTCCACTACTTTTCCCATTATCTCGCTGTCAGTATAGTCGCAACGGTTTCGGTCTAATTTAGGAGACTTAGTAGGCGAAGAATTCGACGATCGCGATTCTGTAGTCATTTCTTAATTACGGCGGAGAGAAGTAAGGGTTACGACGATTAAGACAGAAAATGAAATAACTGGGTTTTTTTTGGGCTGGGCTATTATTTGTTTTTCTGGATAAAATATAATTGTGCTGTCCTTATGGATAAAATATTAAATTAATTTGTCCTTATAAATTTTTTTCCCTTTTTTAATTACTTGAAACAACATATGAATGATAGTATATGAAAAAAAATTACATATATTATTAGAAAGCAAAAATAATTATTTTAAGCAATCATGCAGCGCAAAGATTAAATACACACGTAAATATTCCTGAAAAATGTCAAAAAAGATTGATATAGTGATTCAAATATTGCAGAACTTTGATATCTCAGTAATAACATAACTACCCTTTCTTAAGAACTCTTTTCGTAAGAACTTACCTAAAATCCGATGGAAGACTTTTAAAACATATCTCCTCACTAAATATCAAAATCATTACCCTCAAGTCCCTTTTAACAACAATACAAAACTCTCGATCCAAACTTGTATTTCTCTAAGTATTCAATATGAGTATTTATTCACTTCAACTATTTGAAACACTGCACATACACTCAAATGGTATTCATTTATACACCCTTTAACCATAGACATAAATGTACTACAACCTTATGGCTAGATTGTAGAAAAGTGGAAGTTGGTTGGTAAGTGGAAGCTTAAGGATGTATCCTCCAAATTGTCGAATATCAACAATGTAAATGTTAATAAAACAAATAGAATAAATGGAAGGAACAATAGTAGGGAGAACATACCTTTTATCCTCTTATTTATCCAAACTTCTACTAGCATGCCAATACCAACTCCAACAGCAATGTAGGAAAAAAGAAGGCAAGATTCCATGCAAATGGCCTTCAAGAAGAAAATAATAATCTGGAATTTGTCTAATCTTTTTTCGGGAGTCATTTCTTCATCATAGGTCCTCTAGATTCAATGCTACCTGCGTCATTAACAATCTTTTGTTGTGTGAGAAGATTGTGCGAATGCGGAAGCACAATAAACAAGATCTAGATTTTCCAATTGAACATCAATCTAATTAATAGCAATTATTCTATTACATCAAACAGATAGTAAATAACTACAACGAAGAAATAAAGAGACACACAATATTTATACTGGTTCCACTATCATCAAGATAGTGTACGTCCAGTCCAAAAGAGAGAGATTTAATCCCACATGAGAGAATTACAAGAGATTACAAAATAAGAGTTCACATATCCAAACCTCAAATAGGCTTAACAAGAAGAGACACCATTGGGGATCACTGGCTCCGTGCCAGCATGGGTTTACAACGAAGTATACCCCTCAATATATAATTAGTGCATCTATGTGAGTCATCAATTAAATTACCAACATATGGTAATAAAATAATGGAGGCGAATTACAATAGCAACAAATGTGCATACATAGAAAGTAAATCAATCTCTTTCCTTAACATAGATGGAAGAAATTAATGCCTGCATTTATTTCTTTCCATCTCATGCAATCAATTAATTCATGCATTTCCATATTAAATTAATATTTACTTTCCATCTATTCGTTATTTTGTATCACCTAAATTTAACACTCCACCTTAATGCAAAATCACATATCTTCAATACCCCATCTCGAATAAAATTCTCTTCACACATAAAACTCTTTAACAGAACTCCACCTTAAATTAAAATCTCACAATGAGATAGAAACCAAAAATGAATATTTGCCTAATGGGTTTTAGCAAAGCTACCACCCATCACACCATGTTAACGAGCTCAGACTACGTCCCCGCCCGCCAATAAAATGTTGCAAATATCCAAAATCGAAAAAAAGGCAGATCTTAAAATAATCTCAATACCACGAAGACCAAAAATAATTCTCTCAATCACCAATTCAAAAATAGAGCCAAAATCGAAATCTCTATATGCATGATAATTCTCTTTCCTTCCATATACCTGCATGTAGCAACACTTCTTTAGGAGGACATCACAAAATCGACGATATACCACAATGGCACCGAATCCGCCAAAATCAGCTCTATAAACTAAACACTCCAAGACGGCATCACAAGTCGATAAGTTGGAGTGGTGTCAAATCTGTCACCAAAATCAGCTACATCAGATACAGTTTCTAAACCCAGTCTCTTTATCTCTCTTACAACGCGAGCATTTCTCAACTGAACTTGAAGTTATACAGAGTCCTCAAACACTTGAAAAGGTCGCTAACACCTCCAGTTGTTCGTCTGTGGTCGCTACCACCTCTAAGCAATTTCTCCAAGCTGTTTTCTAGGAAGTCACATTCTTGAACAAACATATAACTCCACCTTAATGAGAATCCAAAGCTCAAGCTACGTCAAAGTTCTAAGCCTGGAATGCTCTTCTTGCTCAACATAATCTTCTCCACCAAAGTATCCTTTTCTCCCAAAATAGTAATAGCATAATCACCACTGAATCTACCAACCTTTGTAGAAATAATTGATGCACAATTTAAAACAAATCGCCTTGCTCTGATACCAATATGTTATGCGAGAAGATTGCATGAATGCGGAAGCACAATAAACAATATCTAGATTTGCCAATTGAACGTCAATCTAATCTGATAGCAATTATTCTATTACATCAAACAAATAGTAAATAACTATAACGAAAAAACAAAGAGACACACAATATTTATACTTGCTCCACTATCATCGAGATAGTGTACATCCAATCCAAATAAGAAATATTTTATTCCATATGAGAGAATTGCAAGAGATTACAAAATAAGAGTTTACATATCCAAACCTCAAATAGGTTTAACAAGAAGAGACACCACTGGGGATCACTGGCTCCATGTCAGGATGGGTTTACAATAAAGTATAACCCTCAATATATAGCCAGTGCAAATCTATGTGAGTCATCAACTAAATTACCAACATATGGTAATAAAATAATGGAGGCAAATTACAATAGCAACAAATGTGCACACACATAGAAAGTAGATCAATCCATTTCCTTAGCATAGATGGAAGAAATTAATGCCTGCATTTTTTTCCATCTCATGCAAACGCAATCAATTAATTCATGCATTTCCATATTAAACCAATATTTACTTTCCATATATTCGTGATTTTGTATCACCGAAATTTACAACTCCACCTTGATGCAAATCACATATCTCTTATACCCCATCTCGAATCAAATTCTCTTCACAACATAAAACTCTTCAACAGAACTCCACCTTAAATCAAAATATCGCAATGAGATAGAAACCAAAAATGAATATTTGCCAAATGAGTTCCAGCAAAGCTACCCCCCATCACACCTTGTTAACGAGATCAGACTATGTCCCCGTCTGCCAACAAAATATTGCAAATATCCAAAATTAAAAGAAGGCAGATTCCAAAGTAATTTCGACACCACCAAGGCCAAAAATAATTCTCTCAATCACCAATTCAAATACAGAGACAAAATCCAGATCTCTGTATGCAAGATAAATCTCTCTCCATCCACAAACCTGCATGTAGCTCCACTCCTTTAAGATGATGTAACAACCCGTATTTCGATAACATGATTAAGACAAGAATCAAGGCAGAATTTAATTTTAAATTCTGAATCAAGTGAAACGGGCTATGCCATTGCGTTCGTCTCGGAAAAATACGCGAAATAGAGTCTGAGTTTTCGAGAATCGGAGTCCGTATGACCAAGTTATGGTCTGACGAAGTTTTCAGAAAATTCAAGTTCAAAAACGAGTTCTAATTTCAAAAGTTAGGGCTGGAAGGCTAGGCGGGAAGAATTCCCGCCAGGAACCCCAAGTCGACATCCCTGTCGACTTGGGAGTCGACATGCTTGATCCAAGTCGACAGCCCTGTCGACTTGGGGGTCGACTTATGGTGGTCGGGCAGTTTTGCCTGGTGCACCTATTTTCTGTCTTGGCTAGGTTTTTGGGCCTGGTTCGAAATCTGATGGCTCAGGTTGATCCTAGGGTTAATCCTAAGGTCCTAATCACTCCTAATCTCTATAAATAAGCCCCTAATCTACCCCTAAACCCTCATTATTCATTCATGCAACTAAACTATGGCAAAATTGCTCCTCTCATGGCCTCCACTCAAAATCCTAGCCTCCACTTCATTTCTATGAGAGGTTTCATGATCATGTGAGTGTTAGAGAGTCCCTATGTTAGTATGAGAGCTTCTCAAGTTGATTTCAAGGCTAAAGCTTTGACCTTTGTTCATCAAGATGGGGTTTTTATTGATTTGGAGCCTTCATCTTTGGGTTTTTGGATGATGGCATGCATAGGCGTTGTCTCAATCTTTAACTTAATCGATTTGTGCCTTCATAGCAATGTAAGCCCTTTCCCTACTCTTAGATATTAACTATGAAGTTAAATGTTCATGTTGCAAGTTTGGGTTTGATCATTGAGAATGATACATGCTATCATGTCATGCAAGTTTATGAAGTCATTATCTTGATCTTATGAGCTAAAAGCTACAACCTTTATGTTGAAATGTTGCATTATGCAACATGAGAACCTTCATAATCTTTATGTCAACTTGCATATGAAGTCATAATCCTTATATGATGATATATACGAGTTTCTAGTCATCATTCCATGTCTTTTGTCACCATGATTCGTTTATGTGCCAAGTTTGGGTTTATGCATGTTTTTTAGGCTTAAGAATGTAACATGTAAGTTAATGAACACATTTGTGCCTCATTTGCCACCATGATTAACTTGTGGCTTAATATCCATTTTTGCCATTCCTTTGCCAAGTCTATTCTTTTAATCCATTACGCTGTTGCGAACGTATATGCGAGTTTAAAAGCGTTGGGTTATGTTATGGGAAATTTCTAATGACATAAAAACATAAGTTTGGGAATTTACCTATTAAGTTAGGTCTACCCATTGGGAATTTACCTATTAAGTTAGGTCTACCCAATTGCTTGAAAACTTGAATATGAACATGACACTAGACTAAACATGAAAGTGGCCAACTCGAGGTTGGGTTGAGTTTGCAACGTAAAACTACCCGGAACCGACCAGCCTAACTAGTAGTTGCAAATAATAAGACCCAATGTGAGAAGTTGGTCATGTTGTGCTTGAACCCGAGGTTAGACCAAGTTGTGGTGTAAAGCTACCCGGAACCGACCGGCTTAACTAGTAACCACAACAAAGTCTAATGTGAGAGGTTGGGGTGCATTAAGTAATTAATGTCACATAATAGGGTTAAGTTAATTTGATTAATGACTCTTAACCAAATATGACATGGACAAATGGGTTAAGTAATTTGATTAGGCTAATGATACTTAACAAAACATGACAAGGTTGGGTAGGTTAAGTGACTTGATTTGCCTAATGACACTTAACCATTTTTATACGACTAGTGGACGGGGTTAAGTTAACCAACACTTAATCAATCCAACACGATAATTTGGTAAGGTTAAGTAAGTTTTCTTAATGACACTTAACCGAAAGATACAGTTAATGGATGGGGTTAAGATTAGACTCAACTAGTCTAAACATGATAATCGGATGGGGTTAAGTTGGCCTAGACTTAATTAATCCCACTTGGTAGTTTAATGGGGTTAAGTTAAACACTTAACTATTCTAACACGATGATTTGATGTGGTTAAGTGACCTATACTTAACCAATCTAACTCGTTAATTTGATGTGGTTAAGTTAACCAATACTTAACCAATATAACGTGAAAACATGATAAGGCTAAGTCACGAATCGCTTGAATACACTTGACCGATTTGACTAAGTAAATTGATAGGGTCAAGCTAATATATACTTAACCAATCTAGAATGATGATTGGATAAGGTTAAGTCGCGAATTGCTTGATATACTTAACCAACTTGACACATGGTTTGTAGGGTTAAGTCTTGGACTTGGATACTTAGCCAATTTTGACATGATTTGTAGATGGGTTAAGTCATGAACTTAAGTGACACTTAATCCATTATGTAAACCCTAGTTCTGAGGATTAGGTGGATAACCGTAGTTTACAAGGATAACGGGAATAAGGCTAAGTGGTAAACCTTAGTTGAAGAATAACTAAGTAATGATTCTTAGTCAAGGAAATTTAGACCAGTTCATAGATAGATGAGTAACCTGATACGGTAGGTCATCATTTAAGTATACGAGTAGGAGCAAGTATCTGATTTAGATAAAGGCTCCAGCGAACTGGGTGACGAAGCAGCGGCTTCGGGGAACGTGAGGATATTCTTGGTATCCCTCTATGAGCTGCCAGGTGATCATACTAGGCTCATGAGAGGTTAAGGTCTGCGTTAGAAGAACCAAGAGTATGCCTTGGTTGCTATACGAGCGACCTAAAGACGGGGATGGATAGGGGATAGTCGACGATACACGGTCGTACCCTAGATAGCATTTCGTCAGGCTACCTACCATCTTTGGTCAAGCGTGTACGTACGGAAAGGCAGAGAACACCCAATAGACCATAATTGCTATCTAATTATGGTTGCGGTAAGGCTAGGATTGTGGGTTGGCCAGTAGTGTGTTCTCATACAGGATTTATCCTGTCTTGTCTTTCGCTAGTTAAGGGAGTGGTCTCGTGGGACCATAGCCACGTATAGAAAAAACAGACCTTAGCATCTGCATCGGCAGATAAATCGAAAGCTCCCGACCGAGTCCTGTATTTCTTGATCTGCCCTGTGACAGGACTCGGATGGCACGATGTGATACATGTGCATACAGTCATGGAAAAACGATTCACGATGAATGCGTGGGAAAAAGGGCGCGGTTGACGGTTAGCGTAAATCCTGGTGGCCCTGGGTGGTTGAACCAAAACCGAGATACGAAAACATGCAATAGGTAAGCATAATCCCTAGTAGTCCTAGGTAGCATAAGTCCTAGTTGTACAAACAATGATTCATGTTGAAAGACCCTAGTTAGATATAGGGTGACAATCCAAAACGATCTTAAGGATCATGGAACTATGTTAAAGTAGTATAGAATCTCATGGGAAAGCCCGTATGGTCTACGGCAAGGGACTGAACACTTACATGGAATAAAACATACGAGTTGAGTAACCTATATATGCGATATATTAGGTTGACATGGACCATTACACGACTTTTGAGTAAGGGTCATTCATGGTTAACACATGATACGGTGGGGATACTAGTACGGTAGGTGCAGAGCTAAAAGACAGGATAGATACCATGGGATGTTATACGTGATAGATATCTTGGGGATATTATATTTGACAGGAACTTGACGATGGGATACCATGTTTTATCTTGACACCGTAATTTATCATGACACCTTAGTTTATCCGAGTTCAGTAGTTCACCCTGTTATTTTGATTTAGCTTATCTATCTTGTCATCATGCTTATGTTCATCTCAGTTTCTCATGTCAGTTAACTTTACTAGTTTTTATACTGATAGTAGACAGGGCTTACTCAGTCTTTTTGACTGACCCGTTTTGTTTCGCCTCTTTTCTTCCGTTTCCCCCCCAGGTTACAGGGAGGAAATACTGTTATTTAGTTCGGACTTCTTCTGCTTGAAGGTCATCATGGATGGCTTGGACTTTTCTTGGCTATGGCTACTTTACTGTTTTACTTGGGGAATGATTTTGGAAAAAGTCTTTATGCTTCTTTACTATTGCAAGACAGGTTTTGATGTACTCTGATGTAAAAGGCTTTAGACCTTAATTATTAATGTTTATGAAAGTTCGATTTTACTTCCGCTGTTTTATATGTTCTGTCTTGTGATATTTCTGTGCATGTTTACCAATAATGCCCCTCTAAAGCTAGTGCATTCCTTTGCGAGTGACACTAGCGGAGGCGGGGTGTTACATTTGGTCAGAGCAGAAGGTTACCAGACTGGGCAAAAGTTTTTAAAGACCTTCTGAAAACTATTTGAAAATCGTTTACAAAGAAGCATTTTTCAAGAAAATTTTCTTTCAAAAGAAAAAGGCTATTCCCCAAAGGCCATTAGCACTATCCTTGTTTCCTTAATTGAATCTCTTTTCCTTTCTTTCCTCCATTTGTAGTCACAGTGGTTTTAACTGCGACTAGTCTTTTCTATCTACGGAAGTGCTTTCCATACGATGGAGGTGGTTCTAGAGAGACCAGTGGCCGCGTTATAAGAAAGGATAGTGAGAAAGAGGATACAGGATACGAGCTTAAGGATGAGCAACTTGTTGGTATAGCTTAGTCCTCAAAGGAGGGAGAAAGATGAACAATGAAACCCATGACGAGAGAGTACCTTTGGCACGGTAAAACGGGGCGGATAGTTAAGTATTATGGGACAAGGACAAGATCATAGGGAGGGCAATAGTATGCTCTCATTTCTAGGGTACCTCGGAAGGAGGGTAACGATCTTGTTAAAGGTTTAACTCTTCTTCTCTATCATCCCGTTAGGACTTTGTTTTGATCATCGTATCATTTAAGTTTGCTTCGATAGTTGAGCCTCTGCACCTTAAGTACTAGCGTGATAGGGAATCCCATTTTTGTCTCAAAGTCCTATTGGGGGAAATCAGTCCATTTATACATGACTTGTTTGGATTTGAGAATGTCTATGCCAAGAGTTGAGTTTGGAAATAATGCTTATGTTTATAAGCTATGGATGGATTCTAGGGATGAAGTGGTTATCCAGTAGGGGGTGCCACTCTCGGTTTTGATAGGAGGGTAGTTAGACCTTTTAACTAGCCTTGGTAATACCCTCGAAGTATCGTGTAACCTTTTTGAGGTTCTGTCATAACTAGTTACTTAGAATCCCTTGATGCCTTTATTAGAAATTTGAAGCCCGATCGAGTGGTGTTCGCCGATAAGACGGATGGTTCATTTCACTTATGCATGGGTTATAGAAATCACCCTAGTAAGTGCGCTTGGTTGACATCTGTTTACTTTCAAGAGAAAGTTCTTCTACATGGAATACCTTATAGTATATAAACGAGATCCAAGATTCACTAGTGAATTTTGGAGGGCTCGCATGGAATCATGAGTACGAAGGTTTGCGCCAAGTATTCTAGAAAAAGGATAAGTGCAAGTGGAACGAGAGGCGACGAAGAAATGAGTTCCAGCTCATGTTATGGAAACAGGAAATAAGAAGCTACGAAATCGCGAAGTTAAAAGACGGTCAAGGCACAATGGAATTGAGCTCAAGGAAATACGACTTTGATGGTCAAAGACTAGATACGCGCATGATATCTCTTTTTGGGAGTGTATCTTTGATCCCTGTTTTCTGTAGAGCTTACTTGTAGGCTATCTTTTGTGGACGTCCTCTCGGTCCTATTTTCTGTTACAAACCCCGTAAGGAGTTTGTCTTGTTTATCTTCTCGACCCTGTTTCAGGGAATCCTAGGTAGAACCCTATGGATGTAAACATGTATTTGAAACATGTTATGATTGATATGGTTGCAAGTGGTTGCAAGTGGTTGCTCGTGGATGCGCGAATACACATTAGATACTAGCTCGACTCGGTCACATTTCATATTGCATATGCACGAGTATTTATACTTGTTTATGGATGAAATCGAATGTATTATCATGCGGTTGTTGCATATGAATGAATGATTGTGCACGCATATAGTATCTATATGACTAGGACTATTTGCATACATATTGGATTCATGGCACTATACATATTATGCATTAGAAAGATTATTCAGGCCTGATCATTAGCATTAGCTAAGGAACATGTACACACACGTTTTGCATATATTCATACAGCATTAGAAATCATCTAAGGACAATGGTTGCTTGTGGATGATGTTTTGAGTAGATGAATGATGGATGGTAGGATATGTTCTTCCTAACTTAGAGATTTCGGGGACGAAATCCTAAAAGGTGGGGAGAATGTAACAACCCGTATTTCGATAACATGATTAAGACGAGAATCAAGGCAGAATTTAATTTTAAATTCTGAATCAAGTGAAACGGGCTATGCCATTGCGTTCGTCTTGGAAAAATACGCGAAATAGAGTCCGAGTTTTCGAGAATCGGAGTCCGTATGACCAAGTTATGGTCTGACGAAGTTTTCAGAAAATTCAAGTTCAAAAACGAGTTCTAATTTCAAAAGTTAGGGCTGGAAGGCTAGGCGGGAAGAATTCCCGCCAGGAACCCCAAGTCGACAGCCCTGTCGACTTGGGAGTCGACATGCTTGACCCAAGTCGACATCCCTGTCGACTTGGGGGTCGACTTATGGTGGTCGGGCAGTTTTGCCTGGTGCACCTATTTTCTGTCTTGGCTAGGTTTTTGGGCCTGGTTCGAAATCTGATGGCTCAGGTTGATCCTAGGGTTAATCCTAAGGTCCTAATCACTCCTAATCTCTATAAATAAGTCCCTAATCTACCCCTAAACCCTCATTATTCATTCATGCAACTAAACTATGGCAAAATTGCTCCTCTCATGGCCTCCACTCAAAATCCTAGCCTCCACTTCATTTCTATGAGAGGTTTCATGATCATGTGAGTGTTAGAGAGTCCCTATGTTAGTATGAGAGCTTCTCAAGTTGATTTCAAGGCTAAAGCTTTGACCTTTGTTCATCAAGATGGGTTTTTTATTGATTTGGAGCCTTCATCTTTGGGTTTTTGGATGATGGCATGCATAGGCGTTGTCTCAATCTTTAACTTAATCGATTTGTGCCTTCATAGCAATGTAAGCCCTTTCCCTACTCTTAGATATTAACTATGAAGTTAAATGTTCATGTTGCAAGTTTGGGTTTGATCATTGAGAATGATACATGCTATCATGTCATGCAAGTTTATGAAGTCATTATCTTGATCTTATGAGCTAAAAGCTACAACCTTTATGTTGAAATGTTGCATTATGCAACATGAGAACCTTCATAATCTTTATGTCAACTTGCATATGAAGTCATAATCCTTATATGATGATATATGCGAGTTTCTAGTCATCATTCCATGTCTTTTGTCACCATGATTCGTTTATGTGCCAAGTTTGGGTTTATGCATGTTTTTGAGGCTTAAGAATGTAACATGCAAGTTAATGAACACATTTGTGCCTCATTTGCCACCATGATTAACTTGTGGCTTAATATCCATTTTTGCCATGCCTTTGCCAAGTCTATTCTTTTAATCCATTACGTTGTTGCGAACGTATATGCGAGTTTAAAAGCGTTGGGTTATGTTATGGGAAATTTCTAATGACATAAAAACATAAGTTTGGGAATTTACCTATTAAGTTAGGTCTACCCATTGGGAATTTACCTATTAAGTTAGGTCTACCCAATTGCTTGAAAACTTGAATATGAACATGACACTAGACTAAACATGAAAGTGGCCAACTCGAGGTTGGGTTGAGTTTGCAACGTAAAACTACCCGGAACCGACCGGCCTAACTAGTAGTTGCAAACAATAAGACCCAATGTGAGAAGTTGGTCATGTTGTGCTTGAACCCGAGGTTAGACCAAGTTGTGGTGTAAAGCTACCCGGAACCGACCGGCTTAACTAGTAACCACAACAAAGTCTAATGTGAGAGGTTGGGGTGCATTAAGTAATTAATGTCACATAATAGGGTTAAGTTAATTTGATTAATGACTCTTAACCAAATATGACATGGACAAATGGGTTAAGTAATTTGATTAGGCTAATGATACTTAACAAAACATGACAAGGTTGGGTAGGTTAAGTGACTTGATTTGCCTAATGACACTTAACCATTTTTATACGACTAGTGGACGGGGTTAAGTTAACCAACACTTAATCAATCCAACACGATAATTTGGTAAGGTTAAGTAAGTTTTCTTAATGACACTTAACCGAAAGATACAGTTAATGGATGGGGTTAAGATTAGACTCAACTAGTCTAAACATGATAATCGGATGGGGTTAAGTTGGCCTAGACTTAATTAATCCCACTTGGTAGTTTAATGGGGTTAAGTTAAACACTTAACTAATCTAACACGATGATTTGATGTGGTTAAGTGACCTATACTTAACCAATCTAACTCGTTAATTTGATGTGGTTAAGTTAACCAATACTTAACCAATATAACGTGAAAACATGATAAGGCTAAGTCACGAATCGCTTGAATACACTTGACCGATTTGACTAAGTAAATTGATAGGGTCAAGCTAATATATACTTAACCAATCTAGAATGATGATTGGACAAGGTTAAGTCGCGAATTGCTTGATATACTTAACCAACTTGACACATGGTTTGTAGGGTTAAGTCTTGGACTTGGATACTTAGCCAATTTTGACATGATTTGTAGACGGGTTAAGTCATGAACTTAAGTGACACTTAATCCATTATGTAAACCCTAGTTCTGAGGATTAGGTGGATAACCGTAGTTTACAAGGATAACGGGAATAAAGCTAAGTGGTAAACCTTAGTTGAAGAATAACTAAGTAATGATTCTTAGTCAAGGAAATTTAGACCAGTTCATAGATAGATGAGTAACCTGATACGGTAGGTCATCATTTAAGTATACGAGTAGGAGCAAGTATCTGATTTAGATAAAGGCTCCAGCGAACTGGGTGACGAAGCAGCGGCTTCGGGGAACGTGAAGATATTCTTGGTATCCCTCTATGAGCTGCCAGGTGATCATACTAGGCTCATGAGAGGTTAAGGTCTGTGTTAGAAGAACTAAGAGTATGCCTTGGTTGCTATACGAGCGACCTAAAGACGGGGATGGATAGGGGATAGTCGACGATACACGGTCGTACCCTAGATAGCATTTCGTCAGGCTACCTACCATCTTTGGTCAAGCGTGTACGTACGGAAAGGCAGAGAACACCCAATAGACCATAATTGCTATCTAATTATGGTTGCGGTAAGGCTAGGATTGTGGGTTGGCCAGTAGTGTGTTCTCATACAGGATTTATCCTGTCTTGTCTTTCGCTAGTTGAGGGAGTGGTCTCGTGGGACCATAGCCACATATAGAAAAAACAGACCTTAGCATCTGCATCGGCAGATAAATCGAAAGCTCCCGACCGAGTCCTGTATTTCTTGATCTGCCCTGTGACAGGACTCGGATGGCACGATGTGATACATGTGCATACAGTCATGGAAAAACGATTCACGATGAATGCGTGGGAAAAAGGGCGCGGTTGACGGTTAGCGTAAATCCTGGTGGCCCTGGGTGGTTGAACCAAAACCGAGATACGAAAACATGCAATAGGTAAGCATAATCCCTAGTAGTCCTAGGTAGCATAAGTCCTAGTTGTACAAACAATGATTCATGTTGAAAGACCCTAGTTAGATATAGGGTGACAATCCAAAACGATCTTAAGGATCATGGAACTATGTTAAAGTAGTATAGAATCTCATGGGAAAGCCCGTATGGTCTACGGCAAGGGACTGAACACTTACATGGAATAAAACATACGAGTTGAGTAACCTATATATGCGATATATTAGGTTGACATGGACCATTACACGACTTTTGAGTAAGGGTCATTCATGGTTAACACATGATACGGTGGGGATACTAGTACGGTAGGTGCAGAGCTAAAAGACAGGATAGATACCATGGGATGTTATACGTGATAGATATCTTGGGGATATTATATTTGACAGGAACTTGACGATGGGATACCTTGTTTTATCTTGACACCGTAATTTATCATGACACCTTAGTTTATCTGAGTTCAGTAGTTCACCCTGTTATTTTGATTTAGCTTATCTATCTTGTCATCATGCTTATGTTCATCTCAGTTTCTCATGTCAGTTAACTTTACTAGTTTTTATACTGATAGTAGACAGGGCTTACTCAGTCTTTTTGACTGACCCGTTTTGTTTCGCCTCTTTTCTTCCGTTTCCCCCCCAGGTTACAGGGAGGAAATACTGTTATTTAGTTCGGACTTCTTCTGCTTGAAGGTCATCATGGATGGCTTGGACTTTTCTTGGCTATGGCTACTTTACTGTTTTACTTGGGGAATGATTTTGGAAAAAGTCTTTATGCTTCTTTACTATTGCAAGATAGGTTTTGATGTACTCTGATGTAAAAGGCTTTAGACCTTAATTATTAATGTTTATGAAAGTTCGATTTTACTTCCGCTGTTTTATATGTTCTGTCTTGTGATATTTCTGTGCATGTTTACCAATAATGGCCCTCTAAAGCTAGTGCATTCCTTTGCGAGTGACACTAGCGGAGGCGGGGTGTTACAGATGACATCACAAAGTCGATGATTTATCACAGTGACACCAAATCCGCCAAAATCAGCTATATGAACTGAACTCTTCAAGACGGTATCATAAGTCAATAAGCCTCAACGGCGTCAAATCCGTCATCAAAACCAGCTACATCGGATATGATTTCTAAATCCATTGGTCTCTTCAACATACTAAACTCTTTATCACATAAATCTCATACAATGCGAGCATTTCTCAACAGAACTTGAAGTTATATTATGTCCTCAAACACTTGGAAAGGTCGCTAACACCTCCAGTTGTTCGTCTTTGGTCGCTACCACCTCTAAGAAATTTCTCCAAGTTGTTTTCTACGAAGTCGCATTCTTGAACAAACATATAACTCCACCTTAATGAAAATCCAAAGCTCAAACTACATCAAAGATCCAAGCCTAGAACACTCTTCTCTCTCAACCTAATCTTCTCCACCAAAGTCTCCTTTTCTCCCAAAATAGTAATAGCATAATCACCACTGAATCTACCAACCTTTGTAGAAATAATTGATGCACAATTTAAAACAAATCACCTTACTTTGATACCAATCTGTTGTGCGACAATATTGCGTGAATGCGGAAGCACAATATGCAAGATCTAGATTTTCCAATTGAACATCAATCTAATCTGATAGTAATTATTCTATTACATCAAACAAATAGTAAATAACTATAACAAAGAAACAAAGAGACACACAATATTTATACTGTTCCACTATCATCGAGATAGTATACGTCCAGTCCAAAAGAGAGAGATTTTATTCCATATGTGAGAATTACAAGAGATTAGAAAATAAGAGTTTACATATCCAAACCTCAAATAGGCTTAGCAAGAAGAGACACCATTGGTGATCACTGGCTCCATCCCAAGATGGGTTTACAATGAAGTATACCCCTCAGTAAATAGCCAGTGCTAATCTACGTGAGTCATCAGTTAAATTACCAACATATGGTAATGAAATAATGGAGGCAAATTACAATAGCAACAAATTTGCACACATAGAAAGTAAATCAATCTCTTTCCTTAGCATAGATGGAAGAAATTAATGCCTGCATTTATTTCTTTCCATCTTATGCAAATGTAATCAATTAATTCATGCATTTCCATATTAAACAAATATTTACTTTCCATCTATTTGTGATTTTGTATCACCTAAATTTAACATCTTCCAGTCCACATTTTTCAACATATCTTTGAACTCCTCCATTTTTCACTAATGTGCTATATATATAGATGATCAAAATGGTATTAGTTTATCAAGTTTGCACTCATGGAAACATAAGGTTATGGTTGGCATAGAAGAATCATGTTTCTAAGATCACACAAAACATATTTAAAAAGGATAATGCTAGATACATTTCTTCTCACGAAATCAAACTATTAAAAAGTGATATTTTAGTCATTCCAGACTATACAAAAGTTATGAAGAATATTCATGAAATTTACTTTTTCTTTCAAACTTTGCACAATTTTTTCTAGAAAATATAATGTTTAATAATTCGAAAATAAAATAAAATAAAAGACAATCAAAGAAGCTTACTTGAAATTTGGAAGAGGCAAGTGATACATAAACAAAATTATAATTGTCAAGGAAGGCATAACACAAGGTAAGTGAAAAGAATCAATTCATACCTTTAGATACGGTCTAAATGTTACAGGTATTCATCATTCAGACATGCAAAAAAGCAATAAAAACTGCTGAATCAATTTTGCAAAATATAGCATCATATTCAGAAAGCTGCTTGCAATCAAAAAATTCTACAACTTGGATCTCTCATTTCAATCAGCATGCAACCATTAATTTTTCCAAACAAACGAACCCAAAATATCTCAAGTAGCTAACTTTACAATAAAGATTTCTGAATTTGCTTATATTTTATAATGTTGTCGATCTATCTCTTGCTTATAATATATGTCATGTTTTTATATATCAGGGGAAAAAAAATTAAAATTTCACATGATTAATTTTTCTTAGTGAGCATCTCATGCACATTATAATTTATAATAGTAAAATCATATTAAGACAACGATTGTAAAAACGGTCAAGAGAAAATGTAAACTTTTGTAATTTCTTAATATTATTAAAACATTACAACTCAATTCCATTAGTGGAAAATAGGGATAAGGACAAACAAAAAAATTGGTGAAAAGTATGGAAAGTTTAGAATTTAGCGAGAAGGCCAAATTTTAGTGTAAATGGAAAAAGGCTAATGGCCCCCCTGAATTCCACATTTAGTGTAAATGTGTCATTCTCCTTAATTTTGAAACTTTCCATACTTTTCACCAAAGAATTTGCAAAGTTTGTCCTTCAAAAGAAAATCCTCATTCCATTAATATTGAATCAATGTTAGCATGGTAAAATCGATAACCAAAACCTTTAGCATGTTTTGAAATACACCTAAACATATTGCATATTTGGATCAATGGGCTAAATTGTGTATAAAGAGAGAGGAGAGGGGGACACCGTCCTTAGATGGCAAAACTAGAGTGAGATCTAGTATAGTCACAACATTCAGTCATATTATGTTCTAGGTTTCCTATTAAGAATTCTTGTTATGAAGTAATACTAAATACCCGACAGTGTTATCATAACATTCAGATACCTAAATTTTAAAAATGACTTCACGCCAAATAATAATCAGCTAAAAGTAACAGTCTGAAAATAAATACAACATAACACAATTATATACTTGCTCAGCTAGTATTGGTTGTAAACCCTTATGTTTACTTATGCATTGGCTGAATGCTAACAAATTAAATTAAACTGGCATAACTGAAGAAATAATAGAAAGGTTGAAGAAATGTATGACATGACAGGAAATGCAAACAGGTCAATTAGAGGCTTTCTGTCTCTATGTTTGTGCCTAATTTTGTGTCCAAATAGTCGCTCCCATATGAGAATGAATATTTCAACACAAATTTTTGACACAATCGGTGACACAATTATTCTCCACTATTGGATCGCCCCCTGAATTCCACTCTTCCACATAAGGACAAAAAGATCTAACGGTCGAGACTTTGTGTCTCTATGTTTGTGTCTAGGCCTTGTGTCTCTATGTTTGTGTCTAATTTTGTGTCCAAATAGCCGCCCCATATAGGAATGTCTATTTAAACACAATTTTTTGACACAATTATTCTCCACCACTGGATCGCCCCCTGAATTCCACTCCTCCACACAAGGACAAAAAGATATAACGGTCGAGGCTTTGTGTCTAATTTTGTGTCCAAATAGCCGCCCCTATAGGGGAATGTCTATTTGAACACAAATTTTTGACAAAATTGGTGACAGAATTACTCTCGACCATTGGATCGTCCATTGAATTCAATTCCTCCACATAAGGACAAAAGGATCTAACGGTCGAGGCTTTGAGTCTCTATGTTTGTGTCTGATTTTGTGTCCAAATAGCCGCCCATATATATATACATATATATATATATCACAAAAAGCCTCGGAAACTCATGTATTATGTCTTCTTATTTCCCACAGATTAAATGAAGTAAGTTTTTCATTTACCTTAAAAATCCATATTTTCCACATAATTAAAAAGGAAAGGTAAAATCTTATCATTTTGACCCTAATGTTGTTAAAATTCTTTTATTGGGTTTAAATGCACTCATTACTAAACTGTTATGCTAAATTCATCTATTAGATTTTATGTACAGTCAATCTCGGTAGAATTATGAGGTCTTCCAAATGTCATGGCCCTCATCCACACATTATGACAAATAGTCTCATTAATAAGGCAAACAACTCACATTATTTTCCATTCATACTATTACCATTGGGTCATGATCAATGGGTCAGTATTCTCACCAAATTCATCTCTATATTATTTTCCATTCATACTATTACCATAATGTGCTGGTGGATGGTAATTGCGCCTAAGCAAAGAATCACTTGTACTATCTTCATCAGACTGTTAAATTTTTTAGTGTCCACTAAATTTAGTCCCTCACCTAGGGGCTGTTCTTTGGCTTCTAACGGTTCCGTTAGCCAACGGACACGTTGGACGCGTCGGACGCGTCCAACGCGTCCGTTGGCTAACGGCTCGTTTAGAGCCGTTGGCACTTCTCCCCCCATTCCCCTACCCTTATAAATCCTCCCCTCATTCATCTTCTCCTCACTCACCTTCTTCCAACTCACCTTCTTCCACTCTTTCTTACAATGGAGAATCCATTTCCAAATGATGGTGATTCCGATTCAGACGCTTTAGAGGATATCATCCTAATTGGAGCGTACTTACGTGGTCGCCGAAGCGAAATAGGACGATGGATTCATACTTCGACGTATACCGGATTGATGTGGATAGACGACATACTTAACGGTCATCAGGCAAGATGTCAAAGGCAGTTTCGTATGAAACGGTTATGTTTTCTTTCGTTATGCGATAGGCTGGAAAGTTGCGGATTGATCACTTTAGAAAATGTTACTGTTCGAGAAGCAGTTGGGATATTTTTATGGACTATTGCCACCGCTAATTCGAACAGACAAGTGGCTGAAAGATTTCAAAGGTCAGGTTGCAAAATCTTTCATTATTTTCATGCTGTTTTGAATGTCGTCCTAGTATTATCTACCGCTATTATAAAACCGGGTGATCCTCAATTTAACTCAATTCCTGCTGAAATTAGCAATGATAACCGTTACTATCCGTACTTTAAAAACTGTATTGGTGCAATAGACGACACACATGTTATGACACACTTACCTCCAGATCGAATTGTTCCGTATATCGGACTAAAAAGATACGCTACACAGAATATTTTGGCTGTATGCTCATTCGATTTACTATTTACGTATGTTGTATCTGGATGGGAAGGTACTACACACGACAGTCGAATTTTTAATTCTGTGGTGAATGACAGAAGTTCCAATTTTCCTCATCCTCCTACTGGCCAGTATTATGTTGTGGATTCCGGTTTTCCACTTACAACTGGGTATATACCACCATATCGAAATGTTAGATATCACAAATCTTATTCCAGAAGAGTACGAACAAGAATACGCCGACGTGCGAAACATAGGCAATAATGACCTAGCACCGGCTCAACGCTATCAAGGCAGCGCTGATATGGCAGTGCGTCGCGATCACATAAGAGAAGAGCTTTTTGCAGCAGGATTGCACTAATAGATTTCTGCAATGTATCACTTTATCTACTGTTTTCTTATTTCTGCAATGTATCCCTTTACCTGCTTTTTTTGTATTTCTGCAATGTATCACTTTCTGTACTGTTTTTATGTAATGAACTGTTATGTTTTGTTAACTGTGTTATTCTGCAATAATTACAATGTTATGTTTTAATCTGTAATTAGTTAAATTACAAAATATAAATAAAATACTCTGCTTAAATTCTCCGCTTAAATACTCCGCTAAAACCGCCAAACGCATGTTCCGCTAACTACTATTCTCTGCTATAATACTTCGCTCAAATTCTCCGCTTAAATTCTCCGCTTCCGCTTGCAAAGAACACACCCTTAATAACTCCAGTACTTTACATACCAACATCTTGAATAAAATAAAATAAAATAAAAAAGTAATTAACTGTATTTTCATGGCAAAACAAATGCAATAGAGTATGATCAGCCAAAACTTCTAATTTCATGTTACATATCTATTTGTAGGTATAAAGAAAGCTTCTCCTTGTTCGCTCATAACTGAAGCATGACTATGTTCCTTCATTAATGTATTAACCAGCATCTTCAAAATAGTACAAGGATACAAAATCTGAAAACATAAAAACTATGACATGAAGGTAAAGAAGATACTAGCAGCCTCAATAACAAATCAAATAGGAGCTAGTTACTAGAAAAATGCATATAAACAAATATAGAATACCAAATAATAAAGAGATATTTCTTGCAGTGTTGCCAAACATTTCCAGCAATATCCTTAGTTATCTTTATTGCTTCACCCATCTTCTTCCCCCACCTCCCAAGTGCATCTTTTACTGTCTCGATTATATCTAATCATTATTCAAATAAGAAGAAAACAAATCAGATAAGGATTATCATGCAAACACTTTCTTGGCGATCACTGTAAAGCAAATGTACAAATTGTTGAAACAAATAACATACACTTAGAAGATTGACTGGCGGGAGCGGGACCAACATAAGGATTGTATTATTCCAGCATCACTATCGCTTGGTGATCTCTCACCGCCGCATCCACCGACAGGTACTCAGAAGTGTGCTTCGTCTGACCGACGTAGCTTCCATTGAAATATCTTAGGGACCAGAGACTCTACCAATTTGCAGTTTGACCTGATTAGGTTTATTTTAATTTTAGATTGGGTTTGATTATTTGTAAGCTCGTGAAATGGGGACTTCCCCCTTTTGTAATGGATTGTTCTCTCGTAAACATATGCGGAGAAGAAAAGGCCATTTGCGAAAGAGAAGGAGGAAAGAATCGGAAGAAATCGTATATGCGAAAGACATGTTGCGTTTGAAGAAAAATACAGGTGTTTTGTTTGCACTGTTTCAAATCTCGAAAATATCGTCCGAGATCTCCTTCGATATCTCGTTTTGGGCTTCTACCGAAACAAAACGACAAATATCACTGTAAGTCTCCTTTCGAATATATCGCCCGAGATATTACGATATCGAACAGTATATCGACCGAGACCAGATCCTATAATATCGTCCGAAATGTTGGTTTTTTTTTGTTAAAATATAAGTCCATGTCCAAAATAGAACAATATTTAAAAGACTCAAATCTAGCCACAATCATCTTCTGCTGCATGTTAGTGACTATATCGTATATTCATATATGTTCTACAATGTTTATGATTTTCATATTCGTCTTTTTTACAAACATATTAACTATGAAATTAAGTATTTTATGTTCTACTTATGCTGAAATTTTAATGGTATGGACCTTTTTTATGTTTTATGTTTAACAATAATTCATGTTTATGGATCATATGTTGTAAGCACTAATCTATTTGCATTGTGTTATATTTTTATTTTAAACATATTACGATGTAGGGTATGAATGATCTTTAGTAAATTAAGAATAATGAAATTATTTTGCAATTCAAGTTTAAATTGCAATGTTTATAATAGCATTCATAAAATCATAGTGTAAGAATATCATTTTTTAACATGTCATGTACCCCGAGATTGTTTCGATATGAACTTTCAGACCCGAGATGGAAATCCAAGACGAACACTCGAGTTAGACTCATCTCGTCCGAGATCTCCCCTAATACGAGATCAAGCCTCTAAAATCTCCAAGACGAAATGGGACCGATATCCGAGAATTAAAACCTTAATTGTTTGGCTTCAGGAGGGCAGTAGAACGAAGAAAAACCGACAAAGTCGGTTTGATAAACAATGAGAATAACGGAAGATAAATTTAAAAGTTTAAATCATTACGACGAGACAATGGAAGATGGTGAAGAAAATGATTTTTTTCTCAAATTTTCTGTTATTTTTCAAAACATATAAATTTGTTTTTAATTTTACATGTTAGCATCATTTTTCGAATTTTTCTTTTTTTCAAAAATAGGTATATTATACATGTTTTTTGGACGAAAACGCAAAAATAAAATAATAAGGAACAAACTATCGATGGATGTTCGAAAAATCCGAAATATGTCTGCATCTGCATTCGAAAAACGGTTAAACATCCAATATCCGAAAGAACATATGTGGATATGGATATAGACACATCCACATCCGAAAATTATCCGTCTGTTTTTTTTCAAGATTATAGCTTAAATTATATGTATTTTAACATAATATAATACACTAATTTATTTTTCAATTAAGTTGAAAATATATGTTACACATATTAAATGCATAATAATTGCTCAAAATCATTTATCGTTATCATGTTTGTTTATTTTCAGCATTTTAATAGTCCGTTGAATTGAAAAAACATTATGCTAAATTAAAATTTTCTATTTATGTTTCTTGTTTTATCGGTAGTTGGCGGATTGGATAATAGCTTAAATCCTTTTTATGAAACTGTTTGGTTGGTTGACACAAGTTGCTATATTTAAAATAAAATTCGTTTACATAAGTTCAAACTTGAGATTCCCGTCAAAGTAGTCCGCTCGCCGTTTACAAATGCACGTCCCTTGCGTGGAATTTTATTTAAATTTTTATTACGATAAAGAAATCATCTGTAGGATATGTCATAGTATTCTCAAATATATCGGCCGCGTCATAAAATAAACAACTACTGCTTTAAACTTGGCTTTTAAGCAACTTGACCATCAATCTCACGTACCGACCTTTCCAGATACCCCCCTTTAAAACCTTCCGTAAATAAAACCCAAATTCAAGCCTTGGCGTATATATGCCAATATAAATACTAACCAATTATAATTGCTCTGAAATAAGCAAGAATATAATGTCCAATATCCCAAAATCTCTCTGTAATTCTGCTCTTACTCTATTCCGTCTTGCTATTTCCAATTCCGATCCTTGGCCCTTCTCTTCTTAAGCAAACGCATCTCTCTTCCTTTTCAATTTAGCTTTTGTTTCTGACATCGATCGATCTGATTTGAGAGAAGTTCAACATAAATAGATCAAATAGCCAAGATCATGGGCCACCACCACCAACATCATCATAATCAGGTACTACTGCCGAAAGGATTCATGGCGATTAGAGTGGGGAAGGAAGAAGTGGAGGAGCTGCAGAGGTTTGTGGTGCCGATTGCTTACTTGAAGCAGCCATTGTTTACGGATCTGTTGAAGGAGGCGGAGGAGGAGTACGGATTCAAGCAGGAAGGCGCGATTACGATTCCCTGCAGTGTGGGTCACTACTTGCAGGTGAGCGATGCGATTGAGAGGATCGTCAATTGTAGAGGTGGGCATCACCATCACCATCGTCATGGCGTGCCTCAGTTTCATTTTACGGGTTGCTTTGGAGGCGGGTTGAAAGCTTGATCATCGTTATTTGGACGCTTGGCTGGCTGGAAAATTATTCCTGTTGTTGATTTGTTACTTCGCCATTTATTGGATTCTTTTATGTTGTCCCTTTTTTTTTTTACTACTTTGATTTGGATGTTTTTAATACTATGATGGCGACGAAAAAATTCATACCATAGAAAATGTGTGCTTGTTGCAAATATGCTCTTTACTTTTTCCTGCTTCACACAATTTTGATTTAGTATGTTTTAGACAAACCTTTCTGGGCTGTCTGGTTTGATTAATTTTGAATTGAAATTTGTGATTGAATTAGGGTGTTCTTATTGGCACTTCAACTATTGTTAAGGGGATTATTTTTTAAAAACACTTCACTCGTTGAAAAATTGTTAAGGGATTGTTAAGAAGCCATGCAAACATATTATTTCACACTACTCAATATTCCTGGGTTGTCCCTTCAAATATACAAACATATTATTTCACACTACTCAATATTCCGGGTTGTCCCTTCGAATTAAAATTTTAAAAAAACTTCTTATTTGACATTGGAAACCAAATTAAAATGAGCAGTTCGTCAACACTGTACCGAATGCGGCACGTAATCAGTTATGTATGCATTCGACAATGACACGTTGAAAATTAATAATCATTCCAGAGCATTGCCTTCGTAATTATAAAATTCGGCATATTTATGTCGGTAAAAAAAAGAAAGAAATGTTAGATCATATTCCTCCGAAAACACTTATCCTTTAGGGTTTAAAAAAACCGATCTATCCGAATTGAAAAAAAAAAGTACTATGCCCTTTCAATATTTGTTAAGGAAAAATTACCGTTATTTGTTAAGGGGCTAAATGGGTAATAATGTAAAATTACATTTATTTGTTAAGGGACTAAATGAGTAATAAGGTAAAATTACCTTTATTTGTTAAAGGGTTACTTTCCTCATTTGTACTCCCCTTAACAATTTTGAAAAAAAAAAAATTGGACACACCTTAATAATATTTGGAGCGTCAATAACAGTGCCCTTGAATTAATTTAAATTTGTAGTTTCTTCTTCTTCTAGATTTATCAGCTTGTCAAACTATTTACTGTTTTTTAGAAGGAATTTTTCCTTTTTGTTCAACATAGAAAATTAGATTAATTTAGACCTTCCTTGTATACGTTTAAGTGTGAGAGAATGAATGTATACATGCTTATATATTTTGTTGCTAAAATCCTTATAGGTTCTGTTTAGGCACGGTTTGCCCTACCGCTCAGGTGGTTATATATGAGACCATCATCATTATTAATTAATCGTTGGGTTATTGTGACTTTTGAAAATATTATTTAGACAATTTATCCATATAGTATGTTGGTATAAATCCACACACACACACACACACACACACACATATATATATATATATATAGTTTGAATTGAATGACAATAATGTCTTGTAATATTGGCCATAAATAAATAAATAAAATAAAATAGGGTAAAAATGAAAATTTTGCAAAAATTGAAAGGCAAAATTGTTATCAGGGACAAATAAATAAATAAATAAAATAAAATAGGGTAAAAATGAAAATTTTGCAAAAATTGAAAGGGAAAATTGTTATCAGGGACAAACTTGTAGGTTTTTCCAATCGCAAGGACGGTCTGCTAAAATTTTGTTTTACAAGACAAAGCGTTAAAACTAATTATCACGCATATTCTTCTTTTTCTTCTTCGACCTCATCAGCATCTTCATTTTTCTTTCTCCAATCACGAAATTCTACATCACCAGCTTCGTTGAACTCATCAGCTTTCAATAACCTTCCAACCATTGCAAATTATAAAATCCGTAAATTTGTGATAAACCAAAAAAT
>JASFAX010001588.1:0-49963 GCA_030737875.1 Allium sativum
TGGTAACCTTCTGCTCTGATACCACGTGTAACACCCCGCCTCCGCTAGGGTCACTCGCAAAGGAATGCACTAGCTTTAGAGGGGCATTATTGGTAAACATGCACAGAAATATCACAAGACAGAACATATAAAATAGCGGAAGTAAAATCAAACTTTCATAACATGAATAAATAAGGTCTAAAGCCTTTTACATTAGAGTGCATCAAAACCTATCTTGCAATAGTAAAGAAGCATAAAGACATTTTCATAAAGTATTCCCCAAGTAAAAACAGTAAAGTAGCCATTAGCCAAGAAAAGTCCAAGCCATCCATGATGACCTTCAAGCAGAAGAAGTCTGAACTAAACAATAGTATTTCCTCCCTGTAACCTGGGGGGGGGGGAACGGAAGAAAAGAGGCGAAACAAAATGGGTCAGTCAAAAAGACTGAGTAAGCCCTATCTACTATTAGCATAAAAACTAGTAAAGTTAACTGACATGAGAAACTGAGATGAACATAAGCATGATGACAAGATAGATAAGCTAAATCAAAATAACAGGATGAACTACTGAACTCAGATAAACTAAGGTGTCATGATAAATTACGATGTCAAGATAAAACAAGGTATCACATCGTCAGGTTTCTATCAAGTATAATATCCCCAAGATATCTATCACGTATAACATCCCATGATATCTATCCTGCATTTTAGCTCTGCACCTACCGTACTAGTATCCCCACTGTATCATGTGTTAACCAAGAATGACCCTCACTCAAAAGTCGTGTAATGGTCCATGTCAGCCTAATATATCGCATATATAGGTTACTCAACTTGTATGTTTTATTCCATGTAAATGTTCAGTCCCTTGCCGTAGACCATACAGGCTTTCCCATGAGATTCTACATTACTTTAACATAGTTCCATGATCCTTAAGATCGGTTTGGACTGTTACCCTAAACCTAGCTCGGGTCTTCCAACATGAATTATCGTTTGTACAACTAGGACATATGCTACCTAGGGCCACTAGGGATTACGCTTACCTATTGCACGTTTTCGTATCTCAGTTTTGGTTCAACCACCCAGGGCCACTGGGATTTACGCTAACCGTCAACCGCGCCCTTTTTCCCACACATTCATCGTGAATCGTTTTCCATGACTGTATGCACATGTATCACATCGTGCCATCCGAGTCCTGTCACAGGGCAGATCGAGAAATACAGGACTCGGTCGGCAGCTTTCGATTTATCTGCCGATGCAGATGCTAAGGTCTGTTTTTCTATACGTGGCTATGGTCCCACGCGACCCCTCCCTCAACTAGTGAAAGACAAGACAGGATAAATCCTGTATGAGAACACACTACTGGCCAACCCACAATCCTAGCCTTACCGCAACCATAATTAGATAGCAATTATGGTCTATTGGGTGTTCTCTGCCTTTCCGTACGTACACGCTTGACCAAAGATGGTAGGTAGTCTGACGAAATGCTATCTAGGGTACGACCGTGTATCGTCGACTATCCCCTATCCATCCCCGTCTTTAGGTCGCTCGCATAGCAACCAAGGCATACTCTTGGTTCTTCTAACGCAGACCTTAACATCTCATGAGCCTAGTATAATCACCTGGCAGCTCATAGAGGGATACCAAGAATACCCTCACGTTCCCCGAAGCCGCTGCTTCGTTATCCAGTTCGCTGGAGCCTTTATCTAAATCAGATACTTGCTCCTACTCGTATACTTAAACGATGACCTACTGTATCAGGTTACTCATCTATCTATGAACTGGTCTAAATTTCCTTGACTAAGAATCATTACTTAGTTATTCCTCAACTAAGGTTTACCACTTAGCCTTATTCCCGTTATCCTTGTTAACTACGATTATCCCCTATCCTCAGAACTAGGGTTTACATAATGGATTAAGTGTCACTTAAGTTCATGACTTAACCCGTCTACCAATCATGTCAAAATTGGCTAAGTATCCAAGTCCAAGACTTAACCCGTCTTCAAATCATGTCAAAATTGGCTAAGTATCCAAGTCCAAGAATTAACCCTACAAACCATGCTCACGTTGGTTAAGTATGTATTAAGCAATTCACGACTTAACCTCGTCCAATTATCATTCTAGATTGGTTAAGTATATATTAACTTGACCCTATCAATGTACTCAGTCAAATCGGTCAAGTGTATTCAAGCGATTCGTGACTTAGCCTTATCATGTTTTCACGTTAGATCGGTTAAGTATAGGTTAACTTAGCCTCAATAAATTCACGAGTTAGATTGGTTAAGTATAGGTCACTTAACCACATCAATTCATCATGTTTAGATTAGTTAAGTGTTTAACTTAACCCCATTAAACTACCAAGTGGGATTAGTTAAGTCTAGGCTAAATTAACCCCATCCGATTTCCATGTTTAGACTAGTTGAGTCTAATCTTAACCCCATTCGTTATTTTTCGGTTAAGCGTCATTAAGAAAACTTACTTAACCTTACCAAGTTATCGCGTTGGATTGATTAAGTGTTGGTTAACTTTACCCCATCCACTAGTCATATAAAAATGGTTAAGTGTCATTAGGCAAATCAAGTTACTTAACCTACCCAACATTGTCATGTTTTGTTAAGTATCATTAGCCTAATCAAATTACTTAACCCATTTGTCCATGTCATATTTGGTTAAGAGTCATTAATCAAATTAACTTAACCCTATCATGTGGCATTAATTACTTAATGCACCTTCACCTCTCACATTAGACTTTGTTGTGGTTACTAGTTAAGCCGGTCGGTTCCGGGTAGCTTTACACCACAACTTGGTCTAACCTCGGGTTCAAGCACAACATGACCAACTTCTCACATTAGGTCCTATTGTTTGCAACTACTAGTTAGGCGGGTCGGTTCCGGGTAGTTTTACGTTGCAAACTCAACCCAACCTCGAGTTGGCCACACTTATATTATCTAAGTGTCATGTCCATCATGTTTCCCAAAACATGTTACAAGTTTTCAAGCATTTGGGTAGACCTAACTTAATAGGTAAATTCCCAAAGGGTAGACCTAACTTAATAGGTAAATTCCCAAGCTTATGTTTTTATGCATACTTACATGTCAACTTCCATGTTATATTTCAAGTCATGTTTTCAAGTTGTATTTTCATGTTATTAGAAATTACCCATAACATAACCCAACGCTTTCAAACTCGCATATACGTTCGCGACAACGTAATGGATTAAAAGAAGAGACTTGGCAAAGGCATGACAAAAATGGATATTAAGCCACAAGTTAATCATGGTGGCAAATGAGGCACAAATGTGTTCATTAACTTGCATGTTACATTCTTAAGCCTCAAAACATGCATAAACCCAAACTTGGAACATAAGCGAATCATGGTGACAAAAGATATGGAATGATGACTAGTAACTCGCATATATCATCATATAAGGGTTATGACTTCATATGCAAGTTGACATAAAGGTTATGAGGGTTCTCATGTTGCCTAATGCAAAATTTCAACATAAAGGTTGTAGCTTTTAGCTCACAAGATCAAGATAATGACTTCATAAACTTGCATGACATGATAGCATGTATCATACTCAATGATCAAACCCAAACGTGCAACATGAACATTTAACTTCATAGTTAATATCTAAGAGTAGGGAAAGGGCTTACATTGCTATGAAGGCACAAAAGATATGACAAAGCCCTTATGCAATCAAATAGACCCAAAATGCAAGCTCTAACATAAAAACCCTTGAGCCAAAATGATCAAAACCCTTGCTTTATGATGCAAAGATAGAAACTTGACTTGAATGCAAGCTAATGACACTCATACAAGCTTGAAAACACTTGTATGCATGGAAAATCTCTCATAGAAACCATTTAGAAATTTTATGAAGAGAGTGGAGGCCATGAGAGGTAAAATTTTGCCATAGTTTAGTTGCATGAATGAATAATGAAGATTTAGGATAGGTTAGGGTCTTATTTATAGATTAGGCAAGTGTTTTAGGCCATAGGATTAAACCTAGATTCAATCCAAGCCATCAAAGCATGTCTTGGGGAAGAAGTCAAGTGTAGGAACCATCTAGGGCCTTTAGATTAAAGATGAACCATGAGAACCATCCAAATGCAAAATCTGCATTTGAGCGAATCGGCCCACGGGTTGACAGCCAAACACCCTGGATTAACCCCTAGTCGACCCAGCAGGCTCGGGTCGACCTCAAAAATCGGCCGGTTCGGTTATTCCCCTCTCCCAATTCGCTGTTTTGAACATTTTTGCATATTTATTTATTTAATTTTCAATTATATATATATATATATCAATATATATATATATATATATATATTTCTCTGCGCAACCCATTTCACTTAATTAAGTATACTTTAATTTGGGAATTTTTCGTGAAACATCGCGAGGCCATATCTTGGTCATACGGACTCCGATTCTCGAAAACTCAGACTCTATTTCGCGTATTTTTTCGAGACGAACGCAATGGCATAGCCCGTTTTACTTGATTCAGAATTTAAAATTAAATTCTGCCTTGATTCTCGTCTTAACACGTTATCAAAAAATACGGGTTGGTACAAAAACTTCTGGTATTTATGCGTGCAATTGAAGATAAATTGGAAGAAGGGTTTGAAGAATACTGATCACTCAATCGTTAGTGGCGACAGAATGAAAAGTTGACTTAGGAGTGGAAAAAACTAGGGTTGGACCTTTACTGATGGTATTTATGGGACATGAGATTTAATATAAAATTATTTATTAAACTTCGTTGTGAAGTAATCTGTAAAAACCACAATACACGATCTCTGATCGAGGCGAAACTCCTAATCCTAGCACAAAAATATATTCCGGACCTAATGGGACATGTTTCGTCAAATTCTGACATCGTTTGTGAAATGTCCTTTCTAATTATCGATGAAAAATCAAGCGTTTAAAATTCTTATAATTACAAAAAAAAAATAAAAACCTTGACATTTTACTAGACCTCTTCCTTATGGATCCAATGAAATTTTTTTAGTTAAATTTGGAGTTCGTTTGGCCAGTCTTTTATTCGTTAAAAGTTACCACTGTCTAAATTATACAAACAATTTTATAAAAACAGTGATGTTTTTGACTACCAAGGTCACATACGGCATCGGTTTGCCATGAAATTTGATTTTCTTACAATAATTTAACGATACGGTTCCAACAAAACTAATTTCATCAAAAACTGAGACCATTTGTAAAAATGGCTATTTCTATCGCTTATTTAATATTAATAAAATATTAACTAAATTTCCAAATAATTAAATAAATTAATAATAAATTATTTTCATCATATATATCCAAACAGGATATATACAACTTCAAATATAAGTTATACAACTCAATATCGTCAATTTTGAGTTAACCGTTATCCAAATTATAATAAAATCCCTTTAATTTATTAAATAAACCTTATATCTTAATAACGATTTCCATAGCGACTATTTTAAAATTTGAATTGGACATAACTAACATTCTATAATGTGAAATCCGGATTTTTCTCTTCTATATGAAAATTATAGTCAACTAGTTCCAACATTTCTTATTTCACAAAACTCCAACTTATATCGGATCCTGTATATTCAGTTGAAGATGAAAACTGAATATTTCGAACTGCCGTGCCATTTCGAGCTCGAATTATGTTAAATTATAAATTCAACGTTGACACTTCATTTTAATAATGAATTAAATATTAAAAATCCGTTAATACCCCCAAATATAATATTTAAAACAATAAATTAAATATCTGACTACCAAAAATTGGGACATTACGAGCCTGTTATTATCCTTATGGGTAACTCCGGTATATTGGGCTGTCTGTTGATTGTATGGGGTTAAAACATCTCTCTAGAAGTATGCCTAAGTCTACCATCTTATAGTTGTTGGGATCATCTCATTCTGTTATACTAGTATTGGTGTAGACAGAGAGAAAGAGAAAGTATTAGAGAAGCGCAATATACTCTATCATGTTTGTCATGTTTACCCTGTTATACCTGCCTTTTACGATGTTATCTCTCTTATCCACTTTATATGCTTTTTATGATACTTTTACTTATTTATATGCTAAAAGTAACTGGACTCGCCAGACTTTATGTCGGACCCATTTTGTTCCCCCTTCTTTCTCTTCCGTTCCCCCTCCCCCCAAGTTCTCATGGTGGGAATACTCAAGTTTGATCAGGATTCTGCTTTCATCCTACTTGGAGCTGCTTTGATGTACTGCTTGATTTCATGTTTCTCTACTATGGCTATGTTTTGTGGATTATGCTTCTTTTATTATTGTACTCTGATGTTTTAAGTGCAAGACAGAAATTTTAATGATGTACTGGGTTTTATATTTTTCAGACATATGATGTAACCATGTTTTGAACTCGATGCTTTATGATTAATAAAGTTTAAAATTCCGCTTCTATTTTATATCTGTCTTGTAATGTTTCTGTTTCTGTTTACCTATAACGCTTCACGAAACTTGATGCATTCTCTTAATGAGTGACATTAACGGATGTGGGGTGTCATACGTGGTATCAGAGATGAACGTTACCAGATCGAATAAAATATTTTGAAAATTATTTTCAAAAAGGTTTTAAAAGAAAGCATTTTCAAAAAGAAAAGTATGTTTTAAAAAACATATTCCCCAAAGCCATATGTAATATCTTTTGGTCCTTTGTATGAATCCCTTTCCTTTTCTTTTCAGCATGTCTGGGAACCTAATATTACTGAGGGCGTTACAATACCAGGCTGGTTTCGGAGGTATCTAGAGGCCACGGCGCCTGCCGGTGGTCAAGCTGACGTTCCTCCTCTAGCTGCACCCGTTGTTCCTCCTCCTCCGCGTGTATATAATTTCGCTAAGGTCTGCAAATATTTATGTGCTATGGGAGGAAAGCCATTCCGTGGAACTGAGACTTTCGTAGAGGCAAGGAATTGGCTCAAAGAGACGGAGGATTTGTTTGGAATTTTCGATGTGGATGATCGTAGGAAGATTCAGTTAGTCGCTTGGCTATTGAAAAATGAAGCTTCATTCTGGTGGGAAGTGACGCAAGCAGGGCACCCAGTGGAGACTTGGGATGATTTTCAGTAAAGGTTTGAAATGTAGTTTCTTTCTCAAGCTGAGAAAACATGCAAATGGAAAGATTTCTGGCACACAAGCAAGGAGGCATGATTGTCAAAGAGTATGTTAACAAATTCAACCAACTAGCAGGGTGTGATTGGAGCTAGTGGATACTCCGCATAAGAAAGCTTTGCGGTTTGCTAGAGGAATGAATGAACCCCTTCATGGGTTAGCCATGTCTCATATTACGATGGGAGCAACTTTTCAAAGGCTCGTTGATATGGCCTTGATGCATGAGGAAGATAAAGCTGAAAAGAAAGAAGTTAAGGTTGAGGAACACAAAACAAGAAAGTATGGCCCAAGAAAGGACAACAACAACAACATAAGAAGAAGAAGAAGGGCGGAAAGAATGAAAAGGCTAAATATAAGAGGAAATGCCATAATTGCGGACAGGAGGGTCACTTGGTAAAGACTACAAAATAAGGAAGAATGTTTGCTTCAGTTGTGGAGAGGCCGAACACTTTTTAATGGAGTGTCCGAAGAAGCAAGGACAAGGTCAAAGGGCAGGAACTTCTGGAGGGCAGATGCACGCTCCCGTGACCAGTGCTCCAGATAGTGGTAGGAAAGTTTCTGTGGAAGGTTTGATTTCTCTTTCCGATCATCTTATTAGAACTCTTTTTGATTCTAGCTCTTCGCATTCATTTATATATCTGATTCTGTGGTTGAGTCTCTACACCTAAATACTAGTATGGTGGTGGATCCCGTTGTTGTCTCAAACCCCATTGGTGGTTCGGCTCATTTGTCCATGATTTGTCGGGGTTTGAGAATATCTGTGTTAGGCGTCGAGTTTGAGTGCAATGCATATATGCTCGGTTTTATGGGCTACGGTTTGATTCTAGGGATGGGTTGGCTAGCCATGTATGGTGCCATTCTGGATTATGAGAGGAGGGTCATTAGAATTTTGACTTTCCATGGGAGGACCCTTGAGATTTCTTGTGACCCTAAGGGGTCTGTTATGCTTAGTTTCCTAGAGTCCCTTGACTCATCTATTGATGATCTGTGATCTGTACCTGTAGTTCATGAGTTTTCAGATGTTTTTGATGAGGTTTGGGGATTAACTCCGAGGCGCGAGATCGAATTTTGAATATACTTGGTAGACAATGCAAAGCTAGTTGCATTGCCTATGCTCCATATGGCTCCAAGGGAAAGGAGAGAGCTTAGCAAGCAAGTAGGGGAGTTACTTGAGAAAGGGTTTATTAGGCGAAGCATATCTGATGGGGTGCTCCAGTGGTATTCGCAAATAAGGCGGATGGTTCGCTTCACTTATGTGTAGACTATAGAGAGTTGAACAAACTCAGCAAGAAGAACAGGCACCCACTTCCATGGATAGACGATCTGTTTGACCAGCTCATTGGTGCATCAATATTATCTCAGTTAGACTTGGCCACGGGGTTTCATCAGTTGAGGGTGGCCGAGGACTGTATAGATAAGACTGCTTTTAGGACTCCAGATGGTTTCTTCGAATGGCTCGTTATGCCTTTTGGGTTGACGTATGCACCCGCCTATTTTGTTGATCTAATGAGTAGGATGTTTCGGGAGTTTCTAAATAAATTTGTCATGGTCTTTGTTGATGGTATCTTGATCTTCTCAAAGAGCGAGGAAGAGCATGCCCAACATTTGAGAGAAGTTTTGAAAACTCTCCGCGCATACCAGCTTAAGGCAAAATTATCCGAATGCCATTTTTGGAGAAATGAGGTGAGATTCCTAGGGCATGTGGTTTCCAAAGATGGGATAGCAGTAGATCCCGCAAAGGTAGTTGCAGTTCAAGATTGGAAAATCCCAAAGAATGCAATGGAGGTGAGAAGCTTTCTTGGATTGGCAGGCTATTATAGGAAGTTCATTAAGGACTTCACAAAGATATCAGCCCCACTCACCGGGATGACGAAGAAGAATCTGACATTTGCTTGGGATATAGATTGTGATGTTGCTTTCCAACGATTGAAGAGAGCTCTGACAATAGACCCAGTCTTGAACTTGCCCGACGGAAACAAAGTATTCAAAGCTTACACTGATACATGTGGTACAGGGCTTGGTCCGGTTCTGATGCAAAAGGGAAGGGTAGTATGTTATGGGGGTAGATAGCTAAGAGTTCATGAAAAGAACTACCCTACCTATGATTTAGAGCTAGCTGCCATAGTATTCATGCTTAAGACGTAGGGTCATTATTTGCTTGGAGAGAAGTTCGAGTTGTACACTGATCATAAATCTCTTAAATACTTGTTCTCGTAGAAGGATTTTAATTTAAGGCAACAAAGATGGATGGAGTTCCTAGCATCTTATGATTTCGAGATTGCTCATACCCCTGGAAAGGGTAATGTGGTGGCAGACGCACTGAGTAGGCAGAGGATGGCCTTAAATCCTCTGTTTGTAGGGAGGAAAATCTTGGAGTTTATATCGACTTTTGACTTTAAGCCCTCCACCAAGTTCTTGCCTGGCTTATTTGCATCATTGGAAGTGCGACCTACTCTTATGGATCAGATAGGAGCTTCGCAGTGAGAGGATCCATAGATTTCCGACATCTTGGATAGGCTCAGTAAAGGGGAGACTTCTAGTCACCTCAGTAGATATTTCACAGATGATAGAGGGTGATTGCGATGAGAGGCTTTGTTTTCCCCGAATTGGGAGTTTGTTGAAGACAGTCCTAGAGGAAGCCCATCATTCTAAGATGACTATTCATCTAAGTGGCGATAAGATGTATAGGGATATGAAGTGGGTTTTCATTTGGGTTGGGATGAAGGAAGATGTGGCGGGGCTTGATTTGCCAGCAAGTTAAAGCTGAGCAAAAGAAGCTCGATGGTTTACTTCATCATTTGGAGGGCCCACAGTGGAAGTGGGAGAGTGTAACAACCCGGAAAATATGAGCCAATTTAAATTTTTTAAATTGGTTATTTTGAAAGAATTTAAACAATTGAAATATAATATTTCAATACAATAATGAATTAGAAATAGTGTGGCAGTTTGAAAATTTGAATTCAAACTTTGACTGACTGTACCGGGTGGAAAATATAACGGATTTTAGTGAAACCAAAAATATTTAAATCTGTTTATGAATACCTTTCTAACGAATCTGAAAAATCGAAGTTTCATAGCGGGAATCAAAAGTTATCGCCAAATTAATTTTCAGAAGGGTCGCTATATAGAATATATAGCCCTTGAAAATAGACATTTTGCAAACGACCTCGGAATTCGACGAAACCAATTTTGTTGGATCCGGGATGTCAAGCTATTGTTAGGTTTCAAATTTCATAATTTTTGAAGCTAGTATGTGAGCGTGGCAAAGGAAAATGTGTTTGGTCAATTTCTGTTAAGTGAATATTAGGCACACATCCCTAAAACGAAACTTAATTAGGCTCACATCCGGTCCTAAACTTATTGTAAATTAGGTCCCTATTTTTCAAAAACATATAAAAAAAATATAAAAAATATATTAAAAAACCATGTAAATTCGTATTTAATTAAAACAATTAATCGTGAAAAAAATCAGATCAAAAAAACATTAAAAACAACGTCGAAATCATGAAATACAGAAAATCAACGAAATGCAGTAAATTGCATCAAAACATGCATATAAATCGATTAGTTGCATACATGTATGCATTTATTTCAAATCTGCGTCAAAACTGCAGTGTAAATGCATACATGTATGCACATATTGTTAAAACATGCATCTGCTGATGCATTTATTTAAAAACTGCACACCTACGTGCAACTTATTCACGTTTGCATATATTTTGACATATATGCACACATGTATGCAGTTATATAGAAAAACTGCATACATGTATGCAATTTTTCAAACAGGCGTGCATAAATATATGCATGTGTATTCGAATAGTTGCATAAATGTATGCAACTATTCGTAAAAGTTGCATACATTTATGCAACTTTTTTTTTTAATTTCTGTGGACTTTCGAGAATATTTATAGATTTTAGAATTTTTTTTTTTTTTTTTTAAGTGATAGCGCCTGAAAATTTGGACAGAAAACGAAAGAGGCGGAGGTATGGAAAGTGGCAGGCGGAAGATTCCAGGCGACAGCTAAAATAGGGGGCGGGTTTACAGAGAAAACATTACAGGGATGTGGTGTGAATTTAAAACTTGCAAATAGTAGCATACATGTATGCAACTTTTGCCAATAGTTGCATACATGTATGCAAGTATTTCTGAAGCTGTTTTAGTTGAAAATGTATGCAGAAACTTGCATACATGTGTGCAACTATTTGAAATACTTGCACACATGTATGCAAGTATTTACATGTGAAAATAAAATGTGTGCAGAAACTTGCATACATGTATGCAACTATTTTAAATACTTGCACACATGTATGCAAGTATTGCATGTAAAAATATAACAGAGAAATACTTGCATAGATGAATGCAAGTATTCCAAATATGTGCATGATTTGATGCAAATTACTGCATTTTTCGTTGTTTTCTGTATTTTTTTGATTTTGATGCATGTTTTGATTTTATTATGATCTGAATTTTTGGGCGAGTACATGTTTAATTTAAATACGAATTATCGTGATTTTTTTATATTTTTTTTATGAATTTTCGAAAAATAGGGACTAAATTTACAATAAGTTTATGACCGGGTTTTTTTTATATTTTGAAACTTAATAGGGACCTCTAAAAAACGCACCCTTCTGTTAAATTGGATCGGCCAGAAAATGGCCATTTTTCAAATGATCTCAGAGTTTGACGAAACTAGTTTTGTCGGGACCGTAGCGTCAAAACATAGCTAGATCTATTTTTCTGGAATTTTTCGAATCAGTTTGTGGCCCTGGCAAATTGAAATGTACGTTCAAATTAAATATTTAATGTTTTATACTTTAATTTGAAAAATAACTGACTGTAACAGTCGAATTGGCCTACGAAACATATCCCATTGTGTCCGGGATAGGGGTATTTAGCTAGGAACGACGGTCGTTGGGTTTGAATTGGTGTTCGTGTGGAGAAACACTATTTTAAAATTTAATAAAACCACGGGCCAATCAAAATTCTCCTTTCATAATTTTAAAATAAAATAAAAAAACCCTCGCCGCCTACCTGCTCTCGACGACGCACAGTGTTCACCACTTCCCGACCATTTTCCCGCCACCTCAGCCACCTTCAGACCCCGCCACCACCCAATCTCGGAAGCGCCGCTCCTCCCCTTCAAATCCGACCAACCCTCGCCCTCTCTCTCCTCGCCAACGTCGAGAACGACGCCCAAGAATTCGGCAATTTTGAAGCGCCGCCGCCACTTCCTCAGGCCATCGATCTGGCCAAAACTCCCGGCACCGCGAAGCCCTCTCCTCCCTCCTCCACGCTGTACCCTCCGATCGGCGTATCGATCCTCGGATTTCACGAAGTTTCAAAACCTAGTTTGGAATATCTTTGAAAGGTATCAGCTTTAGTTTAATTGAACTGAAAATAACACTTTTAAGTGTTGCAAACTTTGAAAAATCATATCTTTATGATGTGTTAACGAAATTCGATGAAACAGGAAACATCGTGACCGCAAGGACGCTCTCTACCATCTAGAAGAGACCGCGGATTTTTCTAAGCTATCTACGATTTTTAGCACCTCGAAAACCAATGTGAGAAATCTAAATTGAAATGTGTGAATGAAATCGTGTTGTATAAATTATATAAGCGAAGTGTAAATTATATACGCATTGTATACCTCATGTACATGTGTTGTATAAGTTATATGAGCGATGTATAAATTATACAAGCGTTGTATGAAACATATATGCTTTGAATTGTGTTGAAATGGAAGTGAAATATTATATATATATACTCCCCTCGTCCACAAACCATGAACGATATTTATTGCTTGTAATTGGCGTGAAAATATGTGGTATGACGAATGGTCGAAAATAATTGTTTGTGGTTGATATTGTTGGATTGTGGTTGAAAAATACCATTATGGTTGAAAAATACCTTTGTGGTTGAAAAATACCCTCTTGTGGTTGAAATAAATTAGAATAGGATTATGGAAATGAAAATAAAACATGCCGCCTGCGTGCGAACTAGATGCATGAATCCCCATTGTCAAAAACCGCGAGGTTTTAAGGTAGAGCGAGGAGCCGTACTCGGGACGGTGTCGGTTTTAACTACCCTACCGTTATGCTGTCGAAATTTTCTGAAATATTCATGTGTTAGAATTATTTTCATTTGTTGAAATTATTTTCATATGTTGTAACCGCATTCATGTGTTGAATAGAAATTCATTCGTTGAATAGAAATTCATATGTTGAATGGTATTCGTGTTTTAAATAAATTGCTTTAACAATAAAAATAACATTTTTATTATATATACAAACTATAGAGAACATTCATGTGTTGAATAGAAATTCATTCGTTGAATAGAAATTCATGTGTTGAATGGTATTCGTGTTTTAAATAAATTGCTTTAATAATAAAAATAACATTTTTATTATATATACAAACTATAAAGAACATTCATGTGTTGAATAGAAATTCATTCGTTGAATAGATATTCATGTGTAGAATGGTATTCGTGTTTTAAATAAATTACTTTAACAATAAAAATCATATTTTTATATATATACAAACTATAGAAAACATTCATGTGTTGAATAGAAATTCATTCGTTGAATTGAAATTCATGTGTTGAATGGTATTCGTGTTTTAAATAAATTTCTTTAACAATAATAATTACATTTTTATTGTGAATATGAAGTGCTAATAACATTCATGTGTTGAATAGAAATTCATTCGTTGAATAGAAATTCATGTGTTGAATGGTATTCGTGTTTTAAATAAATTTCTTTAACAATAAAAATTACATTTTTATTGTGAATATGAAGTGCTAAAAACATTCATGTGTTGAATAAATATTTTTGATGATAAAAACATTACTTTTATCATGTATACGCCTCGCTAAAAATACACACGTGTTGAAATAAATATTTGTTCGCTAGAAATATTATTATTGGCTTTGTTCTGCATATATATAAACATGTGTTGAACAGAGAAAATGAATTAGCTGTTGAGTAAAGAAATTATTTGCGTGCCCGACAAATAGGTAAGCCTTAATGAGTTGGTTGCGCAATTTTATTTTTATATCAACTCCTGTGAATGCCATTGGATGCGGAGTGCTGGTTATTCTGTGTGTAATAATAAACATCGCCATAGGATAGTAACAATTAATTTTGAACTACACTACATGGCATACTTCTTGACGATAGGCATACTTCATCATATACCACATAAGCATTTGGAGCTTGTGTGACGAGGTTGAAGACTTACCATACGAGCAAGAGGCTTGTATGGCGATGACTATATATTACAGGTTGAACTGATGACTGGTCTGAACTATATAAATTATAATGGTAAATTGCCAGATAAATAAAAACCCGCACGGGTCTGGAGATGACAATAAACACGTCTCTCTGGTCATTAAGACACCAAAACCATTTATAGGGTGACGAGAATTTATTCTCTGGAGTTATGATCTATACACACTCCCCTGTGGACACCAGAATATATCACTATAAATATGTGTATGCTTATTAGGATTTATTGGGTACCTAATACGGCCCAATAAATTTCCAAACCCCTTCCCGTACAAAGGAGGTTATGGCGAAATTTTTCGAAATATAAAGGCGTTAGCGAAATATTTGAAGTGAAAACGATATTGAAATCGCCGAATGTACTATATTTATATATATATGTATAAATATAAATAAAATGGAAAGGAATCGAGGCCGTGCAGTTCAAGTTTTGAAATCGTAACTTCAATCGATTAGTACGAGAGATCCGATCATCGGATTTTCCCGAAACCGCAACCGTTGGGTTCGCCTTGGAAATATCTTTCCAACGGCACCAACTTTGTAAAGATCCAACGGTAGGATTGTCTGGAATGTTTAATTCAAATCTAAAGAAAAACAGCGCCAGAATCGATTATATTTATATATAAATATAAATATAATTAAATTAAATCGAATAACGACGCTGCAGTTCGTATTTCGAAACCGTAACTTCAAACGACTAGTGTGGAAGATCCGACCGTCGGATTTTCATGAAACTGGAACCGTTGGGTTCGCTTTGGGAATATCTTCCCAATGATATAAACTTTGTAGAAATCCAACGGTTAGATTTCCTGATATGTGTAAAACAAATTTGGGGAAAAAACAGCGCCAGTGCCACGGCACGACCTGAAACGTCGTTTAATTAAATATGGCCATTTTTAAATAAATAAAAATGGCGAAAAATCGTTATAAAATATTATAAGCGACATGGAATGGAAATAAACCAATTTTACTTGGTTTGCTTGATATTTGATGGTTGTATGTGTTTGACATGAAAATTATACTAAAGAACTGAAATGTGAATGTCGAATAATATAACCATGGAAAGAATTGATTTGAATTCTAATTATACGTGAATTATTTGAAAAGGTCGAGCTAACACTCATTTCAACTAATTGCTCGAACGATTCGAAGTCGAAAATACGAAGATGGTTCAAGACCGACGATCTTCGTATCGGATGGATGGGCGCTGCTGAGGTTCCTGATTGGAGTAGCTACCTTGAAGGAACGGAAGTAGTAGCCGTCTGGACGTATGTGTTGATTGTACGGATATGCGACGAATATGGTGCCTCCGGTTTCGTTCAGAGCCAAAACGGACTTGTAAATGGACTGTGTGTCTGACATTGGATTTTGTTCTGTACTGATTGATCTTTGTTAAATATACATCTGTTTTGCGGCGGAGAATTTATTCTCTTACTTAACGCCCTTCTCTGAGACGTACGAGCTCAGAGGTTATATATCGATAGAAATCAGTCGTATGGAGTGGATTGCCTGTGTGGCATGCCAAGATGCAGTGATCAAGGCTTCTGTTGCAAAGCAAAGTCTTATGGTCGATGATCAAAGCACGGCCTACATGGCCTGACTTTGTGTATAGCGTGGATTCGCGAGCCTCACCCCTCGGTATGAGTCAAAAACAGGATAAGGACCGCTGGGAGAACACGACGTTTCTCTCTAGTTATGACGGTGTCAGTGCTTAAACTGGCTGACATTTATATTACTTTCATCTTTGTGGTTGTTGGAATGCGAGGTGCCTCGATTATAAGTCTGTAAGGACCGGGAAACGTGTGTTCAGGAATAACTAATCCTCAAACGTAAGGGAGGACCGACCCAGCCAATTCCAAGGGTTACCCAGAGTGTGTAGTCCTGAGGCATTAGCTAGAGTGTATCGAAGCGGAGAGGAGCTTGCCCCTTGCCTCGACTCATGACGGAAATACAATTTCCAATACGAGATTACGGATTCGATTGTAACTTATGTATGGCGACATAGTGGCATGGGACGCTCATGTCGTCTATGATTGATATTTATGATTGAATTCGCTTTTGAAACATATATGCACTAGTAATAATATCAAGTGATTTTTCTTTACACGTATTAAGCATATTTTGGCCATTATAAGGTAAAAATCTATCCTCCGGTTTGCGTTGCATTGTGTGATGGGACTTGAGTCTTATAACGGCTTCATTCTTTTTAAAAGCATTGCGTTGTTTTAAAGAATTACTTTGTTTTAAATGCACTAGCAATCACTGGAGTAAACCCGTTCCGCGAAAGTGGCATGGTCCTATGATTTGCCTTATTACTGTTGTTTAACCAGTTAAGTAGATTTCTCATACCAGTCCCATGACTGACTCGTTGTTTGTTTCACTTTGCAAACTTGGGTGCCCTTATTTTCACATGGGCATCCTAGTTGACAGAAGACAGGTTATTTTGACTTAGCACTGCAGCACGGAGTGCGCTTTTAGCTTGATGGCAAAGATTAGATTTACTTGTATTTTGGCTATTGACTTTCCTCTATCCTTTTCTTATGTTTATGATTCCGCCTATGGCGATGCTGACTGATTTACTTCCAGCATTTATTATCTTATGTATATGTACCGCCTTAGGCGATGTAGACTGATATCTTTATTATGTCTCACTGTATGTATATATTCCGCCTATGGCGATGTTGACTGATCATTCCCTTTTTATTCACTAAGTTATATCCTACACTGTGCTACTCTGATGTTGTTACATGTTATGATTCCGCTGTCATATCTATGTAAAATTATTCTATTTATTGTTTTTGCTATTATCTGTACTCTGCTAATGATGATTAATGTGTTATATTCCAATGATTATCCTTAACACCGTCGTACGGGTTTTGGGATCGTCACAGTTGGTATCAGAGCTTTGGTTAACCTTAGTTCTGGAATTTAACACATTAAACACCTCGTCAGAATAGAATCGGTAGTGTTCTAAGGCGAGTGGCTCATTAGAGATAGGATTAGTAATGTCCTAGAATGAGCTAAGCAAAATAGCCAAACAATTTGATCAGTACATCATTACCTTTCCTTATGTTCTCCTGCTTTATCGTATATGAAAGTTATCATTTCTGTGAGCTTGACTCTTTTCTTACTTATACAGTACTTGACTTGATGGCTACACGAGCAGCTGCAGCCATAGGCGGCCGAGGAGGCCGAGCAGGCAGAGCTGGAGGACGGGGGAATATCCCCGCAGCAGAACAGGGGCCTATGATACAGCCACCAGCACCTCAGGACTTCGAACTTGACCGAATAGCAAAGAGGTACAGTAACCTCGGAGGCAAACCCTTTTCTAGCATTGGCACCGTGACTGAGGCTATAGCATGGTTAAAGACATGCGAGAAGATTTTTGGTGGGGTGAGACTTGGAACCCACGGCAAAGCGCTTATGGGCGCTTGGCTTTTACAGGAGGAGGCCGAATTGTGGTGGGATGCCATCACCTCTGAGGATGAGGAAGATACAGTAAGGACTTGGGAGGAGTTCAAGACCTTGTTCAAGGGGAAGTTCATCCCCGAGCAAGCATTAGAGCGTATGCGTGATGAGTTTGCTAATCTCTAGCAGGGAGACCGTTCTATTCAAGACTATCTCAACAAATTCACATAGCTATCACGTTATGCTCCAGAGCTCATTTTGACATCTAAAGCAAAGAACAAGAGTTTCATATTAGGGCTGAAGCGCAAGTATCAGGACCGGGCCATGAGCAACATCAAACTCCCATTTTCAGAACTGGTAAAGATGGCCTGCAACTACGAAGATTTGGATGAGAGGAACTCCAATCTAGACCGTGCTAAGAGCCAGGCAGGAAACAAGCGCAAAGCTTCAGGAGATCAGCCTGAGTCCAGCAATGCAGCAGCCGCTACTCAGCAAGCTGGTAAGATACCCAAAGGAAGCTGCTACAATTGCGGAAAGAAGGGGCATTATTCAAATGTGTGCACCGCCCCAAAGCGACTGAAGGCAAACCCAGAAAGCTCAAATCCGAACCCCCGCAGCTCAGCTGAATGCTACAACTGCCATCAGAAGGGGCACTATAGCAGAAATTGTCCTTTGAAGAAGAATGCACAGGTGGCACATGTTTTTGACGGGGAAAACCCGTCGGCTATCACTGATGGATCAGGTAAACCCGACGTCTTGGGAGGTACCCTTACAATTAAAAATATTACTGTTTCTGTACTTTTTGACACTGGTGCATCACGTAGCTTCATTTCTAGCAACACTGTTCACAAGTTAAAATTAAAACAAAGGAAGTCTAAAGAACCAATTAGAGTTCAAAACCCGATAGGAGGCTCTATCATTCTCGGTTCATGTTGTAAAGTACCTATTTCTTTTTCCCGATACCGATTTTCTTTTAAGTTGATTGTTATGGATTTTTTCGAATTCGACGCTATTCTTGGGCTTGACTGGTTAACGTAGTATGAAGCTGAAGTAAAGTGTGTCGAAAGAGAAGTAAAAATTAAAACAAAATTTGGGAGTATTGTTATACCCTGTCATGGCTCGGATACAAATAGAAAAGGATTTTGGTCTGCTTTGGAAGTTATCCCCACTTCGTTAGAGAAGATTCCTATCGTTAAAAACTATGCGGATGTGTTTGAAGAAGTCGAAAACTTACCCCCGCAAAGAGAAATTGAATTCAGAATCGATCTAATTCCGAATGTCAGACCAGTAGTACATCCAATTCGAAGAATGGCCTCGAAAGAAAAAGAAGAGTTGAGCAGCCAAACTCGAGAATTGCTTTGGAAAGGCATGATCAGGCCAAGCTTTTCAGATTAGGGAGCAGCGGTAGTGTTTGTCCCGAAATCAGACGTTACTCTACGACTATGTGTTGATTACCGAGATCTCAATAAGCAGACATTGAAGAATAAATATCCATTGCCGCAAATAGATGATTTGCTAGATCAATTAAATGGGGCGAGGGTATTCTCCAGAATGGACCTAGCTACAGGTTTCCACCAATTACGTATAGCCGAAGACTCTGTTCCTTTGACAGCCCTCAGGGGTCTGGATTTATTCTACGAATGGTTAGTAATGTCGTTCGGCTTGTGTAACGCTCCAGTATACTTCGTCGATCTTATGAATAGAGTGTTCCGTGGTGTCTTGAATAAATTTGTTTTGGTCTTCATCGATGACATTTTAATCTAATCCAAGTCAGAAAGCGAGCATGCAAAACATTTAGAACAAGTGTTGGAAATTCTGAGGAGAAATGTCTTGAAAGCTAAATTTTCTAAGTGTATCTTCTGGCAGGATGAAGTTAGTTCCTTGGCCATGTCGTATCAAAAGAAGGGATTGCTGTGGATCCAAGAAAAATTACAGCGATTCAGGACTGGAAACAGCCTACTACCCCCACAGAAGTTCGAAGTTTTCTTAGATTGGCTAGTTACTATCGGAAATTCGTTAAGGATTTTCCAAAGATATCCGGTGTATTAACAAAGCTTCCAAAGAAGCATGAAAAATTCAAGTGGACTCCAGAATGTGAGGAAGCTTTCCAAGAGCTGAAGCTGAAATTGACAACTGCCCCAGTATTAACAAGTATTAATGGCAACCAGGACTTGACGGTATGGACGGATGCTTCTATTAGAGGGCTTGACGCAGTATTAATGCAAAAAGGCTAAGTGGTCGCTTATGCTAGCCGTCATCTGAAGCCGCATGAAAGGAACTATGCAACTCATGATCTTGAGTTGTTAGCTATCGTGTTTGCTTTGAGAATCTGGAGGCATTATTTATTGGGAGAGAAGTTCGAACTATTTACCGATCATCAATCATTGAAGTATCTATTCACTCAGAAAGATCTAACTTGAGACAACATCGTTGGTTAGAATTCCTTCCAGCATACGATTTTGAGATTCTGTACACTCCAGGGAAAGCCAATGTTTTCGCGGATGCGCTTAGCAGAAAGAATGAAATCATCGCCAGTTTTATCGTTACTTCTTCCTTGAAAGATAAGATCGCCGTTCTCTAGAAAGACGATGAATTTATTAAAAGGATTAGTCAGCGGATCCGAGAGGGCAAAACTTCAGATTTCAGCCTAGATAGCCAAGGGGTCCTAAGATTACAAGGGCGAATTTGTGTACCATAAATTTCTGAGCTCAGAAGGGAAGTACTGGATGAATGTCACAAGTCAAAACTGAGTATCCATCCCGGAGTTAGAAAAATGTACAATGATATTAAGCGCACGTTCTGGTGGAAGTCGTTAAAAAGGGACATTTCAATTTATGTTAGCCGGTGTCCCACCTGTCAACAAGTTAAAAGCGACCAACAAAAACTCGCCGGATTATTACAGCCATTAGATATTCCAGGATGGAAGTGGGAACAAATTTCCATGGACTTCATAGATGGTTTGCCTCGAACTAAGAAAGGAAACGACGGTATTTGGGTGATCGTAGATCGCTTCACGAAGACTGCCCATTTCATACCTGTCAGATCCAACAGAATAACTCAAAGTTTAGCGCATATTTACTTCAAAGAAATAGTTAAACTGCATGGAGTGCCGCTCAGTATAGTCAGTGATAGAAATCCACTATTTACTAGCAAATTCTGGGAAGCATTCCAGACAGAATTGGGAACCAAGTTGAATCTAAGCACCGCTTACCACCCTCAGATAGATGGCCAAACTGACCGGGTGAATAGAATTCTAGAAGATTTACTGCGGGCTTGTATCATTGATTTTGGCGGATCATGGGAGGATCACTTGCATTTGGCAGAATTCTCTTATAACAACAACTATCAGGCAAGTTTAAAAATGTCGCCATTTGAAGCATTATACGATAGACCGTGCAGATCTCCCGCATGTTGGGTAGAACTTGGCAACAGACTTGTGTTAGGACCCGATATGATTAGAGAAGCATCAGATAAAGTCGATTTCATCAAGAAGCGATTGAAAACTGCGCAAAGCAGACAGAAAAGTTATGCAGATTCTAGAAGAAGAGATTTATCTTTTGTCGTTGGTGATTATGTGTATTTGATAGTTTCTCCGATGAGGGGAGTAATCAGATTTGGTAGAATTGGGAAGTTGGCACCGAGATTTATTGGTCCCTTTCCTATACTTGAACGAATTGGAACTCTTGGTTATAGGGTTTCATTACCTGATTGGTTGCCTGGAGTGAATGACGTGTTCCACGTATCTCAACTCAGAAAACATGTGCATGATCCAGATCTTGTTGTAGAAGAAGCAGTGCAATAGGACTTGGAAATTACTCCAGAATTAGCAGTCAGAAGAGAGCGATTAAAGATTGTTGGCAAAGAAACTAGAGAGCTAAGGAGCAAAAAGGTTCATTTAGTTAAAGTGCAGTGGAGTAGTGATCCTAGAGACTGTACTTGGGAGACTGAGGAAAACATTAAGCAAGCTTACCCCAAATGCAGAGTGGACATCTCTGACTAACTCCGGTGCAAGGTACCTTTACAATACTTTGCATTTACATTTTGTTTCCTACTGTACTGCTGTTTCCTTTTCGGGGACAAAAAGTTTTAAGTGGGGGAGATTGTAACAACCCGGAAAATACGAGCCAATTTAAAATTTTTAAATTGGTTATTTTGAAAGAATTTAAACAATTGAAATAGAATATTTCAATACAATAATGAATTAGAAATAGTGTGGCAGTTTAAAATTTGAATTCAAACTTTGACTGACTGTACCGGGTGGAAAATATAACGGATTTTAGTGAAACCAAAAATATTTAAATCTGTTTATGATTACCTATCTAACGAATCTGAAAAATCGAAGTTTCATAGCGGGAATCAAAAGTTATCGCCAAATGAATTTTCAGAAGGGTCGCTATTTAGAATATATAGCCCTTGAAAATAGACATTTTGCAAACGACCTCGGAATTCGACGAAACCACTTTTGTTGGATCCGGGATGTCAAGCTATTGCTAGGTTTCAAATTTCATAATTTTTGAAGCTAGTATGTAAGCGTGGCAAAGGAAAATGTGTTTGGTCAATTTCTGTTAAATTGGATCGGCCAGAAAATGACCATTTTTCAAACGATCTCAGAATTCGACGAAAGTAGATTTGTTGGGACCGTAGCGTCAAAACATAGCTAGATCTATTTTTCTGGAATTTTTCGAGTCAGTTTGTGGCCCTGGCAAATTGAAATGTACGTTCAAATTAAATATTTAATGTTTTATACTTTAATTTGAAAAATAACTGACTGTAATAGTCAAATTGGCCTACGAAACATATCCCATTGTGTCTGGGATAGGGGTATTTAGCTAGGAACAATAGTCGTTGGGTTTGAATTGGTGTCTGTCTGGAGAAACACTATTTCAAAATTTAATAAAACCACGGGCCAATCAAAATTCTCCTTTCATAATTTTAAAATAAAATAAAAAAAACCTCGCCGCCTACCTGCTCTCGACGACGCACAGTGTTCACCACTTCCCAACCATTTTCCCGCCGCCTCAGCCACCTTCAGACCCCGCCAATACCCGATCTCGGAAGCGCCGCTCCTCCCCTTCAAATCCGACTAACCCTCGCCCTCTCTCTCCTCGCCAACGTCGGAACGACGCCCAAGAAGTCGGCGACTTTGAAGCGCCGGCGCCACTTCCTCAGGCCATCGATCTGGCCAAAAACTCCGGTGCCGCGAAGCCCTCTCCTCCCTCTTCCACGCTGTACCCTCCGATCGGCGTATCGATCCTCGGATTTCACGAATTTTCAAAACCTAGTTTTGAATATCTTTGAAAGGTATCAGCTTTAGTTTAATTGAACTGAAAATAACACTTTTAAGTGTTGCAAACTTTGAAAAATCATATCTTTATGATGTGTTAACGAAATTCGATGAAACAGGAAACATCGTGACCGCAAGGACGCTCTCTACCATCTAGAAGAGACCGCGGATTTTTCTAAGCTATCTACGATTCTTAGCACCTCGAAAACCAATGTGAGAAATCTAAATTGAAATGTGTGAATAAAATCGTGTTGTATAAATTATATAAGCGAAGTGTAAATTATATACGCATTGTATACCTCATGTACATGTATTGTATAAGTTATATGAGCGATGTATAAATTATACAAGCGTTGTATGAAAAATATATGCTTTGAATTGTGTCGAAATGGAAGTGAAATATAATATATATATACTCCCCTCGTCCACAAACCATGGACGATATTTATTGCTTGTAATTGGCGTGAAAATATGTGGTATGACGAATGGTTGAAAATAATTGTTTGTGGTTGATATTGTTGGATTGTGGTTGAAAAATACCATTGTGGTTGAAAAATACCTTTGTGGTTGAAAAATACCCTCTTGTGGTTGAAATAAATTAGAATAGGATTGTGGAAATGAAAATAAAACATGTCGCCTACGTGCGAACTAGATGCATGAATCCCCATTGTCAAAAACCGCGAGGTTTTAAGGTAGAGCGAGGAGCCGTACTCGGGACGGTGCCGGTTTTAACTACCTTGCCGTTATGCTGTCGAAATTTTCTGAAATATTCACGTGTTAGAATTATTTTCATTTATTGAAATTATTTTCATATGTTTAAAACGCATTCATGTGTTGAATAGAAATTCATTCGTTGAATAGAAATTCATGTGTTGAATGGTATTCGTGTTTTAAATAAATTTCTTTAACAATAAAAATCACATTTTTATTATATATACAAACTATAGAGAACATTCATGTGTTGAATAGAAATTCATTCGTTGAATAGAAATTCATGTGTTGAATGGTATTCGTGTTTTAAATAAATTGCTTTAACAATAAAAATCACATTTTTATTATATATACAAACTATAAAGAACATTCATGTGTTGAATAGAAATTCATTCGTTGAATAGATATTCATGTGTTGAATGGTATTTGTGTTTTAAATAAATTACTTTAACAATAAAAATCATATTTTTATATATATAAAAACTATAGAAAACATTCATGTGTTGAATAGAAATTCATTTGTTGAATAGAAATTCATGTGTTGAATGGTATTCGTGTTTTAAATAAATTTCTTTAACAATAAAAATTACATTTTTTATTGTGAATATGAAGTGCTAAAAACATTCATGTGTTGAATAGAAATACATTCGTTGAATAGAAATTCATGTGTTGAATGGTATTCGTGTTTTAAATAAATTTCTTTAACAATAAAAATTACATATTTATTGTGAATATGAAGTGCTAAAAACATTCATGTGTTGAATAAATATTTCTGATGATAAAAACATTACTTTTATCATGTATACGCCTCGCTAATAATACACACGTGTTGAAATAAATATTTGTTCGCTAGAAATATTATTATTAGCTTTGTTCTGCACATATATATATATATACATGTGTTGAACAGAGAAAATGGATTAGCTGTTGAGTAAAGAAATTATTTGCGTGCCCGACAAATAGGTAAGCCTTAATGAGTTGGTTGCGCAATTTTATTTTTATATCAACTCCTGTGAATGCCATTGGATGCGGAGTGCTGGTTATTCTGTGTGTAATAATAAACATCGCCATAGGATAGTAACAATTAATTTTGAACTACACTACATGGCATACTTCTTAACGATAGGCATACTTCATCATATACCACATAAGCATTTGGAGCTTGTGTGACGAGGTTGAAGATTTACCATACGAGCGAGAGGCTTGTGTGGCGATGACTATATATTACAGGTTGAACTGATGACTGGTCTGAACTATATAAATTATAACGGTAAATTGCCAGATAAATAAAAACCCCACACGGGTCTGGAGATGACAATAAACACGTCTCTCTGGTCATTAAGGCACAAAAACCATTTATAGGGTGACGAGAATTTATTCTCTGGAGTTATGATCTATACACACTCTCCTATGGACACCGGAATATATCACTATAAATATGTGTATGCTTATTAGGATTTATTGGGTACCTAATACGGCCCACTAAATTTCCAAACCCCTTCCCGTACAAAGGAGGTTATGGTTAAATTTTTCGAAATATAAAGGCGTTAGTGAAATATTTGAAGTGAAAACGATATTGAAATCGCCGAATGAACTATATATATATATATAAATATAAATAAAATTGAAAGGAATCGAGGCCGTGCAGTTCGTGTTTTGAAATCGTAACTTCAATCGATTAGTACGAGAGATCCGACCATCGGATTTTCCCGAAACCGCAACCGTTGGGTTCGCCTTGGAAATATCTTTCCAACGGCACCAACTTTGTAAAGATCCAACGGTTGGATTGTCTGGAATGTTTAATTCAAATCTAAAGAAAAACAGCGCTAGAATCGATTATATTTATATATAAATATAAATATAATTAAATTAAATCGAATAACGACGCTGCAGTTCGTATTTCGAAACCGTAACTTCGAACGACTAGTGTGGAAGATACGACCGTCGGATTTTCACGAAACTGGAAATGTTGGGTTCGCTTTGGGAATATCTTCCCAATGATATAAACTTTGTAGAAATCCAACGGTTAGATTTCCCAATATGTGTAAAACAAATTTAGGGAAAAAACAGCGCCAGTGCCACGGCACGACCTGAAATGTCGTTTAATTAAATATGGTCATTTTTAAATAAATAAAAATGGCGAAAAATCGTTATAAAATATTATAAGCGTCATGGAATGGAAATAAACCAATTTTACTTGGTTTGCTTGATATTTAATGGTTGTATGTGTTTGATATGAAAATTATACTAAAGAACTGAAATGTGAATGTCGAATAATATAACCCTGGAAAGAATTGATTTGAATTCTAATTATACGTGATTTATTTGAAAAGGCTGAGCTAACCCTCATTTCAAATAATTGCTCCAACGATTCAATGTCAAAACTACGAAGACGGTTCAAGACCGACGATCTTCGTATCGGATGGATGGGCGCTGCTGAGGTTCCTGATTGGAGTAGCTACCTTGAAGGAACGGAAGTAGTAGCCGTCTGGACATATGTGTTGATTGTACAAATATGCGAGGAATATGGTGCCTCTGGTTTCGTTCAGACCCAGAACGGACTTGTAAATGGACTGTGTGTCTGACATTGGATTTTGTTCTGTACTAATTGATCTCTGTTAAATATACATCTGTTTAGCGGCGGAGAATTTATTCTCTTGCTTAAAACCCTTCTCTGAGACGTACGAGCTCAGAGGTTATATATCGATAGAAATCAGTCGTATGGAGTGGATTGCCTGTGTGGCATGCCAAGATGCAGTGATCAAGGCTTCTGTTGCAAAGCAAAGTCTTGTGGTCGATGATCAAAGCACGACCTACGTGGCCTTGCTTTGTGTATAGCGTGGATTCGCGAGCCTCACCCCTCGGTATGAGTCAAAAACGGGATAAGGACCGCTGGGAGAACACGACGTTTCTTTCTAGTTATGATGGTGTTAGTGCTTAAACTGGCTGACATTTATATTACTTTCATCTTTGTGGTTGTTGGAATGCGAGACGCCTCGATTATAGGTCTGTAAGGACCGGGAAACGTGTGTTCAGGAATAACTAATCCTCAAACGTAAGGGAGGACCGGCCCAGCCGATTCCAAGGGTTACCCAGAGTGTGTAGTCCTGAGGCATTTGCTAGAGTGTCTCGAAGTGGAGAGGAGCTTGCCCCTTGCCTCGACTCATGACGGAAATCCAATTTCCAATACGAGATTACGGATTCGATTGTAACTTATGTATGGCGACATATTGGCATGGGACGCTCATGTCGTCTATGATTGATATTTATGATTGAATTCGCTTTTGAAACATATATGCACTAGTAATAATATCAAGTGATTTTGCTTTACACGTATTAAGCATATTTTGGCCATTATAAGGTAAAACTCTATCCTCCGGTTTGCGTTGCATTGTGTGATGGGACTTGAGTATTATAATGGCTTCATTCTTTTTAAAAGCATTGCGTTGTTTTAAAGAATTTACTTTGTTTTAAATGCACTAGCAATCACTGGAGTAAACCCGTTCCGCGAAAGTGGCGTGGTCCTATGATTTGCCTTATTACTGTTGTTTAACCAGTTAAGTAGATTTCTCATACCAGTCCCATGACTGACTCGTTGTTTGTTTCACTTTGCAAACTCGGGTGCCCTTATTTTCACACGGGCAGCCTAGTTGACAGATAACAGGTTATTTTGGCTTAGCACTGCAACACGGAGTGCGCTTTTGGCTTGATGGCGAGGATTAGATTTACTTGTATTTTGGCTATTGACTTTCCGCTACCTTATCTTATGTATATGATTCCACCTATGGCGATGCAGACTGATTTACTTCCAGCATTTATTATCTTATGTATATGTACCACCTCAGGCGATGTAGACTGGTATCTTTATTATGTCTCACTGTATGTATATATTCCGCCTATGGCGATGTTGACTGATCATTCCCTTTTTATTCACTAAGTTATATCCTACACTGTGCTACTCTGATGTTGTTACATATTATGATTCCACCGTCATATCTATGTAAAATTATTCTATTTATTGTTTTTGCTATTATCTGTACTCTGCTAATGATGATTAATGTGTTATATTCCAATGATTATCCTTAACACCGTCGTACGGGTTTTGGGATCGTCATAGAGAGCGTCCCTATGGATTTCATCGATGGTTTGCCTAGATCAAGGAAGGGCAACACCAGTATTTGGGTTGTAGTAGACAGACTTACTAAGAGCGCGCATTTCATTCCGGTTAAGAGTAAGAGGACGGCAGCATGGTTGACAGCAATTTACGTTCGTGAGATAGTCCGTCTTTATGGGGCACCATCCAGTATCGTAAGTGATCATGACCCCATTTTCAACTATGGATTTTGGAGGAGCTTGCTAGAAGCATTAGGTACACAGTTGTGTTTGAGCACCGCTTATCACCCTTAGACAGATGGACAGACAGAAAGGGTGAACAGAGTTCTTGAGGATCTTTTAAGGCTGTGTATCCTAGACTTCAGAATGACTTGGGAAGAATATCTTACTTTAGTAGAGTTCTCCTACAACAAGAGTTATCAAGCTAGTACTGACATGGCACCCTTCGAAGCATTACACGAACGACCCTGTAGATCACCGAGTTGTTGATGGGAGTCTACCGAAAGACTTCTACTTGGACCAGATATGGTTAGAGAAACTTCCGAAAAGGTTGATCTTATTAGACGGCGAATGAAGACATCTCAGGATAGGCAGAAGTCCTACGCAGACAAGAGAAGGACTGACATTGAATTTGAGGTGGGAGACAAGGTTTTCATTAAGGTATCACCATTAAGAAATGTAGTTCACTTTGGATTTATAGGGAAATTGGCACCAAGATTCGTAGGACCATTTCTAATAATAGAAAGGATTGGCCAAATGGCCTATAGAGTGAAGCTAACAGGGTGACTATCCGGCGTTCATGATGTTCTCCACGTTTCTCATTTGCGGAAGTGCTTGCATGATACCGCATAAGTAGTTGAGCCGAGTATATTGGAGGAAGTAGAGGTAGAACGGGAGGCGACAGTTAGACGAGTTTCTACCCATATTCTCGGATCAGAAGTTAAGAAGCTACGCAATAGAGAAGTCCAGTTGATGAAGGTTCAGTGGGGAGATAACCCAGTGGATGCAACTTGGGAGACTAAAGAAAAGATTCGTGCTTCGTACCCTTTTCTCTTCGAGGGTATGTTCTTAAACTACCTTTCCAAAGCTTTTATTCATACTTGTTTCTATCATTTGAGTATATCCTATCTATCAAATCTTTGACCTTTAGGTAGGAAACCCATGGACATAAACATGTTCTTGAGACATGTTATGTTTGATGGATACAAGTGGATGGAAGTGTTTGCTAGTGGTTGCTTGTGGATGCATATATGGTTATAATGTGCTGGACCCCTCACATTAAGCCTACCACTTGTGGATCTTGGATATGTTGGTCGGTTCCGGGCAGACTTCTTCCACAAGTTGGCTTAACCTCGTGTCTTGACACGTCTCGTATTTGTGCAACTAGACCCCTCACATTAGATTCACCACTTGTGGTCACTGGATATGTCGGGCGGTTCCGGGCAGACTTCCACCACGAGCGTAATCTAACCTCGTGTCTAGGCGCGGTTATTGCTTCTAATTACCGTAATCCTAGGGATTTCATTATTAACCAATTTTAACCTATGTCGTTATAGGTTTTCATGCCCCTTTTCCCCCAATTATGTTCATAACGAATTATATGCCCTAAATTCATATTCATATATTTTATTCAGGTTATGCCCCAATTTCCTAATTACAAGTTATGCCCAATTTCAATGTTTTTCCCCTTGTTCCACGTTTAACGTGTTTACATATTTCAGCGGTATGCCTAGGCTCGAAAGTATCCATGCTATATAAAATAAAAGGGAAAGGGTGAAGAAAAGATGACAGAAATGATTATACTAATAAAATTGACATAAACATATAGTGGTATATTGATAAGATGGGGATATAAGAATAGATCTGGGGAATATGAAATGATAGAACTGATTATAATATAATAGGGATGTTATAATAGGCATGATAAGATCTAAACAATGATGTCCAACTAGTAACAGATCCAATTTAATCACAAAATTGAGAAGTACCAGGTAATCTAAATAGTGAATTAGATCTAAAATCAAAGGTAGATCTGACATAATAAAGGTTTAAGTCATAGTTATGCCAGAATATCACAGGTTCGCAAATTATTACAGATCTGGTGTGATTCAAGCAGTCACAGGCATAGATCTAAATTACATGCATATCATGTTTTATTTTTTAATTATTTAAATTTAAAAGTAACTTAAACTCACAGTGTTTGGGTCTAGAAAGATAGAAGAAGGACAACAGAGGTTGAATCACAAATCTACACTTGAATAACTTGATTGTAGAAGAAGGAAAAAGGTTAGATTCAGTCTGGGCACCGACAGTATCTATGCCTCCATTATTTTTCAGTGTAGAAAACAAAAGAAATGGAGCCATATTTATAGCTGCCAGCCCCCAAACCCTAAATGTCACGTCTGCCCTAGGGGGTCGACACCCCCCTTGAGGGGTCGACCCAGAGGTCGACACCCCCTTAAGGGGTTGACTCCCCTACGGCGGGAAATATGCCGCCTCTTAATTTTTGGATTTTTGAACGCTTTTGAACTGAAATTTTATTTTCTGATTGAATTATATATATATAGTTCTCCTGCGCATATACAAACTTCAAACCTTCGTAACTTCTTCATATATTGTCCGTTTTACGCAAACCAAATGTCTATCTTGACCAGAATTTCGAGACAGACACAATGATGCAGTCCTTTTCCCTTAATTCTGAATATTAAATTAATTATTCTTTAATCATTCCTGTTTAGTGTTGTTAAAATTATGGGGTGTTACATTCTCCCCTACTCAAAGGATTTTGTCCCCGAAATCTCCAAGTTAAGAAGAATGTATATCCTACCATCCATTACCCATCTACTCATCCACCAATCACAGACATCTATAGCCCTTAAAGGATTTCTAATGCTTATATGAACATATCCAAAGGTGTGTGTATATGTCCCAATACTAATGCGATGATCAGGTGGTTTACTGATTCACTCGACCTCCTTAATGCAATGTATGTTAGTGCCATGAATCCGACATGTATGCAATAATCCTACTATAACATGTAAGTTCTATATCGGTGCACAACCATCCGTCCAAATGCAATATCCATACGATGATACATCCATTTCCATCCATTAAAAGAAGGAAAAGGCACACACATCCATATGCAGTATGAAAGTGATTGAGCCGATCTAGTGCCTAATGTGCGTGTATATGCATCCACTAGCAACCACTAGCAAACACTTGCATCCATAAAACATAACATGTCTCAAACACATGTTTACATCCATGGGATTCCTACCTAAAGGTCGAAGACTCGTTCGATAAGACATACTTAAATGATAGAAACAAACATAAATAAAAGCTTTGGAAAAGGATTTAAGAACATACCCTCGAAAAGAAAAGGGTACAAAGCACGAATCTTGTCTTCGGTCTCCCAAGTCGCATCTTCTGGGTTATCTCCCCACTGAAATTTCACCAACTTGACTTCTCTATTGCGTAGCTTCTTAACTTCTGATCCAAGAATACGGGAAGGAACTTGTCTGACTGTCGCTTCCTATTCCACCGCTACTTCCTCCAATATAATTGGCTCAACTACTTCCGCGGTATCATGCAAGCATTTCCGCTAATGAGAAACGTGGTAAACAACATGAATGCCAGATAATCTCTCTGGCATCTTTACTCTATAGGCCATTTGGCCAATCCTTTCTGGTATGGGAAATGGCCTTATAAATCTTGGTGCCAATTTCCCTACAGATTCGAAGCGAACCACATTCCTCAAAGGTGACACTTTAATGAAAACAATGTCTCCTACTTCAAATTAAATGCCAGCCCTTCTCTTGTCTGCATAGGATTTTTGCATATCTTGAGCGGTTTTCATTCGTCATCTAATAAGATCAATCTTCTCTGACATTTCTCTAACTATGTCTGGTCTAAGTAATAGCCTTTCTGTAGATTCCCACCAACAAGTTAGAGATCTAAAGGGTTGTCCGTATAATGCTTCGAAGTGTGCCATGCCAATGCTAGCTTGATAACTGTTGTTGTAGGCAAACTCTACCAAAGGAAGATGCTCTTCCCAAGTCCCTCCGAAGTCTAGGATACACAGCCTCAAAAGATCTTCTAGAACTCTATTCAACCTCTCCGTCTGTCCATCGGTCTGTGGGTGATAAGCGGTGCTCAAACACAACTGTGTACCTAATGATTCTTGCAAGCTCCTCCAAAATTCACTAGTGAAGATGGGGTCATGATCGCTTACGATGCTGGAAGGTACTCCATGAAGATGGACTATCTCACGAGCATAAATTGCTGCTAACCATGCTGCCGTCCTCTTGCTTTTAATTGGAATAAAATGAGCGCTCTTAGCAAGTCTATCCACCAGAACCTAAATACTGTTGTTGCCTTTCTTTGATCTAGGAAAAACATCTTTGAAATCCATAGAGACGCTCTCCCACTTCCACTATGGAACCTCCAAAGGATGAATTAAACCACCGGGCTTCTTTTGTTCAGCTTTGACTTGCTGACAAACCAAACAATGGGAAACAAACTCTGCCACATCTTTCTTCATCCCAGCCCAAAAGAAAATCCTCTTCATATCCCTATACATCTTTTCACCTCTGGATGAATAGTCATCTAAGAATGACGGGTTTCTTCTAGAACTTCCTTTAACAAACTTCCAGTTTGGGGAACACAAAGCCTTTTGTCTCGTCGCAACCACCCTTTATCATCAGTGGAATATCTATCGAGGTGATTAGAAATCTCCCCTTTATTGAGCCTATCCAAGATGTCTGAAATCTGTGGATCATCTCTCTGCGAAGCTCCTATCCGATCCATAGGAGTAAGTCGTATCTCTAGCGATGCAAACAAACTAGGAAAAAGCTCAATGGAGGGTCTAAAATCAAAAGTCGATATGAACTCCAAGCTTTTCCTTTCTACAAACAGAGGAATTAAGGCCATCCACTGCCTACTCAGTGCTTTGGCTACCAAATTACCTTGCTAGGGGTATAAGCAATCTCAAAATCATAAGAAGCTAGGAACTCCATCCACCTTTGTTGCCTTAAACTAAGATCCTTCTACGAGAACAAGTAATTAAGGAATTTATGATTGGTGTACAACTCGAACTTCTCTCCAAGCAAATAATGACGCCACATCTTAAGAGCGAACACTATGGCGGCTAGCTCTAAGTCATGGGTATGGTAATTCTTCTCATGAAATCTAAGTTGTCTACCCCTGTAACATACAACCTTTCCTTCTTGCATCTGAACCGCACCAAGCCCTGTACCACATACATCGGTGTATGCTGTAAATACTTTGTTCCCATCGGGCAAGGTCAAGACTAGGCTGTTGTCAGAGCCCTCTTGTATCGCTGGAAAGCAACATCATAATCTATATCCAATGAAAACGTCAGATTCTTCTTCGTCAGCCTGGTGAGTGCGGCTGATATCTTTGCGAAGTCATTAATGAACTTCCTATAATATCCTTCCAATCCAAGAAAACTTCTCACCTCCGTTGCACTCTTTGGAATTTCCCAATCTCGAACTGCAAATACCTTTTCGGGATCTACTGCTATCCCATCTTTGGAAACCACATGCCCTAGGAATCTCACCTCATTTCTCCAAAAGTGGTATTGGATAACTTTGCCTTAAGCTGGTGTGCGCGGAGAGTTTTCAAAACTTCTCTAAAATGTTGGGCATGCTCTTCCTCGCTCTTTGAGAAGATCAAGATATCATCAACAAGGACCATGACAAATTTATTTATAAACTCCCGAAACACCGTGCTCGTTAGATCAACAAAATAGGCGAGTGCATTCGTCAACCCAAAAGGCATAACTAGACTATTCAAAGAAACCATCTGGAGTCCTAAAAGCGGTGTTATCTATATTGTCCTCAGCCACTCTCAATTGATGAAACCCTGTAGCTAAGTCTAACTGAGAGAATACTGAGGCACCAACAAGCTGGTCAAATAAGTCATCTATCCTTGGAAGTGGGTGCCTGTTCGTCTTAGTGAGTTTGTTCAACTCTCTATAGTCCAACAGAAGCGAAGCGAACCATGCGCCTTAGTCACGAATACAACTGGGGCACCCCATTCAGATATGCTTCGCCTAATAAACCCTTTCTCAAGTAGCTCCCCTACTGGCTTGCTAAGCTACCTCCTTTCCCTTGGAGCCATATGGTGCACAGGCAATGCAACTGGCTTTGCATTGTGCACCAAATATATACGAAAATCAATCTCGCACCTCGGAGGTAAGCCCCATACCTCATCAAAAACATCATAATAATCTCGGACTACTAGAACAGATTGCTAATCATCAATATATGCATCTAAAGACTCTAGGAAACTAAGCATAACAGATCCTTGCCGGTCACAAGAAATCTCGAGGGTCCTCCCGTGACAGGTCAGAAGCCTAACCATCCTCTTCCCACAATCCAGGATGGCACCATACATGGCTAGCCAATCCATCCCTAGAATCAAAACGTAGCCCATAAAACCAAGAACATATGTGTTGCATTCAAACTCGACGCCTATGATATTGTCAAACCCTGACAAATCATGGACAAATGAGCTGAACCACCAATGGGGTTGGAGACAATAACGGGATCCACTACTATACTAGTATTTAAGTGCAGAGATTCAACCACAAAACTAGATATAAATGAATGTGAAGCACCAGAATCAAAAAGAGTTCTAATAGGATGATTGGAAAGTGAAATCAAACCTTCTACGGAAATTTTTCAACCTCTATCTGGAGCACTGGTCGCAAGAGTGTGCACCTGCCCTCCAAATGCTCCTATCCTTTGACCTTGTCCCTGTCTCTTCGGGCACTCCTTAGCAAAGTGTCCGACCTCTCCACAATGGAAGCGAGAATTCTTTCATCTTTTACAGTCCTTCACCAAGTGACCCTCACGTCCACAACTATGATACTTCCACTTATCCTTAGCCTTGTCATTCTATTCTCCCTTCTTCTATTGTTGTTGTTGTTGTCCTTTCTCGGGCCATACTTTCTTGTTTTGCGTTGGTTCCTCAGCCTTAACTTCCTTCTTTTCTCCTTTGTCTTCCTCATGCATCAAGGCCATAACAACAAGCCTTTCAAAAGTAGCTCCCATTGGAATATGGGACATAACTAACCCATAAAGGGGTTCATTCAGCTCTTTAGCAAACCACAAAGCTTTCTTATGCGGAGTATCCACCAGTTCCAATCCAAACCTTGCTAGCTGGTTAAATTTGTTCACATATTCTTTAACAGTCATGTTTCCTCGTTTGAGCGCCAAGAACCTCTCCATTTGCATGCTTTTCTCAGCTTGAGAAAGAAACTTCATTTCAACCTCTGTCTAAAATCATCCCATGCTTCCATCGGACGTCCAGCTTGGGTAATTTCCCACCAAAATGAAGCTTCATCTTTCAGTAGCCAGACAGCTAACTGAATCTTCCTATGATCATCCACATCGAAAATTCCAAACAAGTCCTCTATCTCATTGAGCCAATTCCTTGCTTCTATGAACGTCTCAGTTCCATGGAATGGCCTTCCTCCTATAGTTCGGAAATCTTTGCAGACTTTAGAGAAGTTGTCTGCACGCGGAGGAGGAGGAACGACGGGTGCAGCTAAGGGAGGTACGTCAGCTTGACCATTAGCAGCCACCATGGCGTCTTGATACCTACGGAACCAGCCTGGTGTCGTAACACCCTCTAGAATATTAGGTTCCCCAGACATGCTGAAAAGAAAAGGAAAGAGATTCAGACAAAGGATCGAAAGAAAGTACATATGGCTTTAGGGAATATGTTTTTCAAAACAGACATTTCTTTTGATAATGCTTCCTTTAAAAACCTTTGTGAAAATAATTTTCAAAAACTTTTATCTTATCTGGTAACCTTCTGCTCTGATACCAAGTGTGACACCCCACATCCATTAATGTCACTCATTAAGAGAATGCATTAAGTTTCTTGAAGCGTTATTGGTAAACAGAAACAGAAACAGAAACATTACAAGACAGATATAAAAATAACAGCGAAACTAAATTTATTAATCATAAGGCATCGTGGTTCAAAACATCATATGTCTGAATTATAAAAAAAACAGTACATTATAAAAACTTCTGTCTTGCTCTTAAACATCAGAGTACAAAACAAAAGAAACAAAATCCCCAAATAAAAACATAGCCATAGTAACAAGGATAGGAGCTTGAGCAATACATCTAAGCAGCTCCAGCAAATGATAGCAGAATCCTGGTTAAGCTTGAGTATTCCCTTCTTGAGAACCTGAGGGGGGAAACGGAAGAAATAAGAGGAAACAAAAAGGGTCAGACATAAAGTTTGGCGAGTCCAGTTACTATTAGCAAGTAAATAAGTAAAAGTATCATGACAGGCATACAAAGTGGATAGGAGAGATAATATCACAAAAGGTAGGTATGACAAGGTAAACATGATAGAGTTTATCCGCTTCCCTAATGATTACTCTGATCCTATGCACTAATACTACTATAACCAGAATGAGATGAACCCAACCACTATAAGATGGTAGACTTAGGCATACGTCTAGATGTAACCTAACTACTACCCTAATCAATCGGCTCCCTACTCCGTAGATACCCTATGCCGGCCCCACAATAGGGGTATCACTCCCTAAAGTGGCAACCCTTCGTTAATGTGCACAACTATATCTACTGGTGTCACGGTCGTCTTATTCCCCTCTGCCAGACCCATGCATGCACATGTCCTTGCTCGGTTTGCGCCGCCCACACCGTCCTCCACGTTTGGATCTCTTATAATCAGCCCAGTAAGCGTGTCCCAAATCCGACCTAGGGTGGAGTGCTCGTCTGATACTGTTCTATGGGTTACTGACTAAAACGAGTCCTACACACAAGATGACACAAGCTCTCCCCCTTGTCTTGTATCCCCATTAGGATTTCCACAGGTTATGTATACCTATTGGTGTCTTTAATTACATAACCCCATCATTTCTATAGGTTATGCTTACCTAACGGTGTCTTTGATTACATAACCCAACCGGTTAAGTTTGTGGGCCAATATACAAATATTACCCACCCTCTCCAGATTTAACCCACCCACTGTTTCAACAATGTTTACTTAACCCCTATTAAAGTTCATGTTTATACAATCCCTATGGATTCAACTAGGTTAAGTATTGAAATTCATTACCATGTCCATTTATGGTTATAATGTGCTGGACCCCTCACATTAAGCCTACTACTTGTGGATGCCGGATATGCCAGTCGGTTCCGGGTAGACTTCTTCCACAAGTCGGCTTAACCTCGTGTCTCAGCACGTCTCATATTTGTGCACCTAGACCCCTCACATTAGATTCACCACTTTTGGTCGCTGGATATGCCGGGCGGTTACGGGCAGACTTCCACCACAAGCGTAATCTAACCTCGTATCTAGCCGCAATTACTGTTTCTAATTACTGTAATCCTAGGCATTTCATTATTAACCAATTTCTACCTATGTTGTTTATAGGTTTTCATGCCCTTTTTACCCCAAATATGTTCATAACGAATTATATGCCCTAAATTCATATACATACATTTTATTCAGGTTATGCCCCAAATTCCTAATTACAAGTTATGCCCAATTTTAATGTTTTTCCCCTCGTTCCCCGTTTAATGCGTTCGCATATTTCAGCGGCATGCCTAAGCTCGAAAGTTGCCAGGCTATCTAAAATAAAACGGACAGGGTGAAGGGAAGATGACAGGAATGATTATACTAACGAAATTGACATAATCATATAGTGGCATATTGATAAGATGGGCATATAAGAACAGATCTGGTGAACATGAAATGATAGAACAGATTCTAACATAATAGAGATGTCATAATAGGCATGATAAGATCTAAACAATGATGTCCAACTAGTAACAGATCCAATTTAATCACAAACATGATAGGTACAAGGTGATCTAAATAGTGAATTAGATCTAAAATCAATGGTAGATCTGACATAATAAAGGTTCAAGTCATAGTTATGCCAGAATATCACAGGTTCACAAGTTATCACAGATATGGTATGATTTAAGCAGTCACAAGCATAGATCCAAATTACAGTCATATCATGTTTTACTTTTTAATTATTTAAATTTAAAAGTAACTTAAACTCACAGTGTTTGAATAACAGATCTACCCTTGATTAACTTGATTGCAGAAGAAGGAAAAAGGTTTGATTCAGTCTGGGCACCGACAGCATCTTGGCCTCCATTATTTTTCAGTGAAGAAAACAAGAGAAATGGAGCCATATTTATAGGCGCCAGCCCCCAAACCCTAAATGCCACGTCTGCCCTAGGGGGGTCGAGTCCACTAGGGAAGGAAATTTGCCATCTCTTAGTATTCTGATTTTTGAATGATTTTGAACTGAAATTTGATTTTACGATTGAATTATATATATATATATATATATATATATATAATTCTCCTATGCATATATAAACTTCAAACCTTCATAACTTCTTTATATGGTGTCCATTTTAAGCAAACCAAATGTCTATCTTGACCAGAATTTCGAGACAGACACAATGGCTTGGTCTGTTTTCCTTAATTATGATTATTAAATTAATTATTCTTTAATTTGTCCTCTTTAGTGTTGTTAAAATTACGGGGTGTTACATGCATTCATGTGTGTAGTAAAACAGAAAAGGTGCACACATGCGTGCAACAATTTGCAGGCATAAAATCAGTTAAGTTTTCTTCATGCATTACTTGCGTACATATATGCAAGTATTTCAAAATATTGCACACATGTATGCAAGTTTCTATCCAGATTTCAATAGAAAAGGCATATACAATAGTTGCATATATGTGTGCAACTATTGGTAAAAGTTTCATACATGTATGCAACTTTTCTTTTACATGGACTTCCGAGAATATTTCCAGAATTTAGAACAATTTTTTTATCAGACAGCGGATTTTTTTTTGCAGAAAAAATAGGGGGTAGGTTTATATAAATAAACATGGGAGGGATGTGAGCCTAATTAAGTTTCAAAATAGGGATGTGAGCCTAATTTTCACCAGAATAAAGACGTGACATATTTGTAGAAATGAATATTTTTGCATATATATACGCAAATATTCAAATAGGTACATATGTATAAGCAGATTTTCTGTACAGTTGCACATATATATGCAGATATTCTGAATAGTTGCATACATATATGCAGATATTATGAATAGTTGCACACACATATATATGTAGATATTCAGAATAGTTGCATACATATATGCAGATATTCGTATATTTACATACTATATGTAGATATTTTGTATATTCGCACACAATATGCAGATATTCTAAATAGTTGCACACATATATGTGGATATTTCGAATAGTTGCACACAAATATGCAAATACTCAGAATAGTTGCATACATATTTGCAAATATTCTGAATAGTCGCATACATATCTACAAATATTCTAAATAGTTGCACACATATATACAGATATTTAGAATAGTTGCACACATGTATGACCAAATGAAGCGACCCGAAACTTCCCCGGTCTCCGAAGAGATGAGAAAGAACGAATTACTGTGAGGACAAGACAAATCAGAACACAAACAGAAGAACATTTCACTGTTATTACAACAATGCATCAGATTACAAGAATATACAGAGTATAAATGAATATTACACAGAAATATCAGAGATTTAAATTACATTTAAATACATAGCAACGGAAAATAATACAATACACAACTAGAATGAGATATACGGATACGAAGCTTTCCGGATATCGTTCCAGCTGTAAACCAGGATCCTGTGAATAAAAATCTGCAAAACCAAAACTACTAGCTGCCCATGTCAAAATAAGGGCACCCAGAGTTTAGGTTAAAACAATAAACTCCAGGTCAGTCATGTGACTGGTGTGAGAACTAAAACAGTTATTATTCTTTATTTTAAAAGTTAGGTAAATCAAGGGACCACGCCGTATAACACGGAACGGGTTTCCTCCCAAGAATACCAGTGCATAAAACAAACAGCGCAATGCTAAATAAAGAAAAATGAAGCTGTTATAAGACCCAGGTCCCATCACACAATGCAACGCAAGCCGGAGGATAGGGTTTTTACCTTATAATAGCCAAGAATGCTTGATACGTTTAAAACAAATCATTTGATACTATTGTAAGTGCATAGTGTATAAAACAACTTCAAATCATAAGTATCAATCATAGGCGGCATAAGTGCCCCATCCCACTATGTCGCCATACTAGGCTCTACAAATAAAACCGCAAATGTCACGTATTTGGAAGCTGGATTTCCATCTATGAACCGAGGCAAAAGATAGTCCTCACCGACTTCGAGACTGCCTAGCCCGAGCCTCAGGGTCAGAGCGCATCGATCCTTGGATCCTCAGGGCCAGTCCACCGATGTGGATTAAACTTAAACCCTGAACATGCGTTTCCCCGCCCTATGGATCGTAAACGAGCCAACTAAATGACTCCATCGGTTCGAGAACGACCGATCAATCCGAGGCGCCTCGCAACAGCAACAACCACATAAGTCAAACTCGTCAGGGCGTGTAAAACCACTGACGCCACTTCTAGCTAGGAAGAAACGCATGCCCTCCCTGACGTCCTCTCCCGTTTTTGGTTCATACCGGGTGTGGAACACGCGAAGTAAACGTTACACAAAGCTACGCCACAAAGGCCTTGCTTTGATCATCACCACAAGACTTTGCTTTTCAACAGAAGCCTCGATCAATTGCCACTTAGGCATGCCACACAGGCAATTCACTCCATGCGTTTGATATCCATCGATATATAACCCCTGAGCTCGTACGTCTCAGAGAAGGGCGTTAAGCAAGAGAATAAATTCTCCGCCGCCAAACAGATATATATTTAATAGAAATCAATCACACAGACTAAAATCCAATGTCAGACACACAGTCCATTTACAAGTCCGTTCTGGGTCTGAACGAAACCGGAGGCACCTAGTACCCCGCATATCCATCGATCTCCAAGTACGTCTGGACGATCACCAACTGTTTCCATCTTCTTGGTTGTACAGCCCAATCAAGATTATCAGTAATCACCCAAACGACGTGAAGACTTCCGGTCTTCGACCACCGTCTTCATCTTCGACACCACGTCGAATCAGTTATTCAGAATGGGATAAACCCGGTCTTTCTGAATAACTCGCGTATATATTATAAAAGTGTTACACAAACACAACATACGCCTCATTCCAATTCAGAATATTCCTTTATCCAAATATTCCTATACTTTGGGAAAAGTTCCCGTTAATTTTATCCAAGATTAATTCTTTAAATTTATTCTTTAATCTCCTTTGAATATCAATTCAAACTAGTCGGGATTAGCGAACCACACCGAAGTAATCATTTATTTTATTTCCCAATCCCAACCTATTCATCCCATGAAGTAAAACTGGTAATACTTCATATCTAACACCATAGTGTTATCGGTAAATTCAATTACCATTTCACGTTCAAATCTAATTAAAGATTTAACCATCGCCTGGAGCAAAACTGGTGATACTCCATTTTCGATCATTTCAATCTAATTAAAGATTCATTAAAACTCCACTTAGTTTTAAATCTTTAACTGGGTTAAAGAATCAGTGTCATTTAAAACACGGTTCACGATAAACCCAAAATCACATTCCATTAATTATCGGGTTAAAGAACAAGTGTTATTTAAAACACTGTTCACGATAAACCCAAAAATCAATACCCATTCAATTCCAATTAAATACCGTTTAATTGGTACACTTCATTAAATCTAAATAAAAAGATTTAATTTTTTTTCTCAACTGGGTTCAAGAACAGTGTTAGTGAAGACACCATTCACGACAAACCCAAATCACATTTGATATTCAATACAAGGCTCTGAATAGAAAATATATCGGCTTATATTCAATATCAAATTCTACGACTAACAAATGTCGTATTGGAAATAACGATATAAATATATATCTTTCAAATTTCCATAACAACATCTGTATAATCACGAATTCCAACATCGAAATATTCCGAAGACAATTTCGATTCAAATCCACTCCAATGCAATCATTGGAAATTTTGGTTATTTTCAAAACCCTTTTCAAATTCAATTTATTTAAAAATAAATAGAATTATAATTCTAGTTCAAAACTAGTTCATTTGGATAAAAATCTATTTTTATCCTTTCAAATATGGAGTTTTTCATCCCAGTTCTTCACAAATCATTTCTTATGATTTTACACAAATTATTACTATTTTTAATAATTTTATCAAGGCCTGTATAGTCGATTTCCATCAATGGCCATCGAACTGCACTTACAGCGACCTTTTTCGAATTTGATTTGGACATAATTCCAAATCCAACCGTTAGATTTCTAATTTCTAATATTCTTTAGAAAGCTCTTTTCGATACGAACCCAACGGTTCCGGTTTTAGGAGAATCCGACGGTCGGATCTCCCGTAATGTCCGTTTGAAATAAATGGTCGAAATTCACGAACTGCCGCGGCGCGGCGCGTTCTATTCAGGCCATTATATTATATATATAATATATATAATATATATATCGTCGATTTCTATTTAAAAAGAATTATATAAATAGTTTTAAATTCGTTTCAAAAGCAATTTCAACTTCCATTTCAATTCAAATCGAAATTGAATTCTTCTTTATAAATTCGTTTTTAAAATTCATTTCTATTCAATTCAAATTTCAATTCAATTTGAATTCGTTTTCAATTCAATTCATTTCGAAATCGTTTTCAATTCAATTCATTTCGAAATCGTTTTCAATTCAATTCATTTCGAAATCGTTTTCAATTCAATTCATTTCGAAATCGTTTTCAATTCAATTCATTTCGAAATCGTTTTCAATTCAATTCATTTCGAAATCGTTTTCAATTCATTTCATTTCGAAATCGTTTTCAATTCAATTCATTTCGAAATCGTTTTCAATTCAATTCATTTCGAAATCGTTTTCAATTCAATTCATTTCGAAATCGTTTAAAATCGATATAAATATCGTTCACGTCAAAATGGCGTCAATCTAATCAACACGGCTTCATATATTCCTATTTTCAAATATTCTATTTCAAATATTTCTTTTTCAAATATTTCTTTTTCAAAACTGGAATGAGGCCCAATCAATTACCATATAATGTTAATTATATGGATTTTCTACAACACATGTATATAATAGCATTGAAAAATAATCAACCATCAACCAAAGTGCACTACACTGTATAAGCATCAAATATAGTTATCTAACGCTTATAACAGCCTGTCAATCGATCGATCGACATATTTAATCAATCAGGATGAGTGAACTTCAAATTTCATCCTAACACCCGTGTGGGGTTTCAAACAATCAAACACATATTTTATTTGTGCTGTTGGACGATGTGTAAAATTTATCGTCCCAATCAATGTCATTCAAATAGGTGTACATAAACAAACCGTCTGGTTTGTAAATGAATATTTTATTTTATTCACTTCACGTTAAAATTATATTTTAACGATAAAACATTTTATTTCAACCTATGAATTTCTATTCAATTCATTCTTTAAATAAAATGATATTTTTATTTTTCTAACATATTTTAGAAAATTTCGGAGGCATAACGGCACGATACTAGAAACGGGACAAGGCCTAGCCTTATCCCTGGTCTAGTGAAGGCCCACGCCATTCACACATCAATCAATCCTTCATTTCACCAAACAATTCAATTTCAAATCAAATCATCTAACTAATCTATGCAACCAAACAAACAAGTCCATGGTCTGTGGACGATTGTGTCGGGTGCTACTAAGCACCGTCTGCATCCTAGTATATCTATAAAACTAGAAAAGAAATTGAAAGGTGAGAAATTCTCACAAATAGCTATCCAAGCTCCACGGCACTTCTAATGCAGGAAATCTTCGCCAACTCGCCTTTTGTTGCTTTCGTTGTCCGCTTTCACTACATATGTAAGAATCGAATTTTTACTTCGCTATTCAATATATAAAAATCACATTTTTACTTCGATGTTCAATATATAAAAATCACATTTTTACTTCGATGTTCAATATATAAAAATCACATTTTTACTTCGACTTTCAATATATAAAAATCACATTTTTACTTCGACTTTCAATATATAAAAATCTGATTTTTACTATTTAAAAATCTCGTCTTTCCCCTTTTTAAAATCTCAAATCTTTTTCTTTTTTAAATCTCAAATCTTTTTCTTTTTTAAATCTCAAAATAAAATCAGTTTTTAAATTCTTTAAAAAATCAGTTTTCACCTCCTAATTAAAATCAGCTTTACCTCCTAATTAAAATCAGAAATTCCTCCTAATTAAAATCAGAAATTCCTCCTAATTAAAATCAGAAATTTCCAGAATTAAAAATAAAAATAAAAATACAATAAAAGGCTTACATTGGTCTGCGAGGGGGGGGGGGGAATGGCCTGGTGCTCGTCGCGGTGGCGGTCAGCAGGGGTGGCGCGGCTGCGGTTTGGGCACGGCGAGGAGGTGCGGTCCTTGACAGGAGGGGGAGGGAGAAGGAGCAGCAGCTCGAGGCGGAGAAGAAGGAGGAGAGGGGCGGAGAGGCTCTGGTGGCGGTTAGAGGTTGGGCGATGGCGGTGGGAGGGTCGGCGTTCGATTCGAACGAGCAGTTTTTTTTTTTTTTTTCTTTCCTGTTTTCTGATTTGATGAATCAGGGGGGGCCAAAGTATAGGAGAGGGTGAGGAGAGAGAAGAGCTTTCAATTATTTTATTATTATTTTTTTCTCAAAAAGTTGACCTTTACATATGACCTCGAAACGAGGCCCACTGCCTGTCGTCCATAGCGTTTAACCCCCATTCCGAACACAATGGGATATGTATCGTAAGCTAATTTGATCGTTTCGATTTGCCTTCGTCAAATTTACATTTAAATCATTATATTGAATTTTTAAACCTACATTTCAAATTACCGGGGTCACATACTAACTAGAAAAATTCCAGAAAAATATTTTCTAGCTTCGTATTGACGATACGGTCCTAACAAAACTAGTTTCGTCGAAATCCGAGGCCGTTGGAAAAATGGCCATTTTCCAGTCGATTAAAATTAACTGAAACTGGTCAAACGCGTTTTCCTTTGCCACGCTCACATATTGATTCGAAAAATTATGAAATTTGAAACCTAGCAATAACTTTACATCGCGGACCCAACAGAGGTGGTTTCGTCGAAATCCGAGGTCGTTTGCAAAATTCCCATTTTTAAGGGCCTGAATTCCATAGCGACTATTCAGAATTTTCAACTGGACATATCTTTTGATTCCCGCTACGAACTTTTGATTTTTCGGATTCGTTGGAAAGATATTCACTATTAGATTCCATTATTTTTGGTTTCACTAAAATCCGGATTGTTTTGCACCCGGTACATTCAATTGAAATTTGAAATCGAATTATCGAACTACCGCGCCATTTTCAAATCTATTTATAATTATATATAATTATTTATATTCTAACGACGACGTATATAAATATATTCGTTCGAATTCTATTCAAAATAAATTTTTCGTCGATATTATTTAAAATAATTCATTTTAAATAATCAAAATTCACTAAAATTGCCGAAATAAAAATTTTAAACTGGCCCAGATTTTGCGGGTTATTACAGTTGCATACATATCTGCATATATACGCAAATATCTGCATTAATTATGACAGACAAGCCCTCAACATCAAAGCAAATCAGCAAAAAGAAAAGAAAAGGGATGGCAAGGAAATTTTTGTTAAAAGAAAGGAAAAGTACAGAAGTAAACTAAGGCCGTTCATTGAACTGGTTAACAAAATAAAGAATAATAGCCTACTTAGAGTCGGCCATACAAAATTTCTTGAAAAGTTGTCTCTCTTCAAATTCATAGATATGATATTACATGTGGTCATTTCTACATTAGAGACCACAAAAATTTCAACAACGTTAGATATTATTATCAAAAATTACAACAAAAAAAACTTGAAATACTTTCAATTTGGTGATTTGATTCTTTTATTTACACAAGATGACATAGCAGAATTATTGGCTGCTCCAGTAGAAGGAGAGCTAATCAAAACAACTGACCACATGAAAAAGGATGAACAGAGCAATGAAGAGTATACATCATTTATAGCCAGGCATTTTGATAGTGAGCCATCTATCAACCAAAAGATATAGAGAAAGAGAGAGATTTTTTTCAACGATTCGAAAAACAACAAAAGTGGTAAATTTCATTACGGCTAAACTTTTACTTATGCACTAAACAACCACTTTTATAGTACCCAAGCCTAACTCAAGCATATCATGAAACATGATTCCAAACTGTGTATGTGACCAGAAAATAACGAAGATATCATGGCCAAAAAAAATATACAACCATCTGCTAACTCAAGTGGAAAAGTACATTGAAACACTACACAAGATTAATGCTTGCATGACACTATTATTGGTACTATTTTTAAACTTTACATATATATGTATCTTATTAATTTATTGTTCATTCTAATACTTAATGTTGATTTTTTCTTGGGTTGCAGTGGTGAATTTGTGATAAAACTCATGTTCTAAAAAACACCAAAGACAGAGTGCAGTGAAATATATCCTCTGGGCGTAGAATGGGATATAAAAAAGCTCTAACCAACGATGCTAATGAATATAAAATACAATTATGTAAGTGCCATATAAATTTGAATCATTTTTCAGTAGTAAATACAATTTTTAATTTTTTTTTCCTAAATTGCACGCTATTTTTATGTATTTCGAATAGGTCCATACATATAAGCAAATATTCAGAATAGTTGCAAACATATCTGCAAATATTAAGAATAATTGCATACACATCTTGTAACGAACCAGAAAATTTGATGCTCGAATTTTCGACACAAATACATCCTGTGTCCAAGCTCGAGTATCGAAAATCCAGAATTTTAAAGAAAGAAGTTGGAGGGTGAGATAAGAAAGAAAGAAAAATTAGAATAGAAGAAAAAGGAAGAAGAATCAACTAAATACAAAGTCTCACATTGAAGCGGAATAAAATATAATACAGGAATAAATCTTTGTTTTTAAACTTGAAATAGTACTTAGAATATATCAGAGTATAGCGGACATTCACGTCATCTGGACAGTTATAACAGTCTGTCCTCATTTACAACACACAACGAAATACTATATATATATATATATATATATATATATATATATATCATACGTCTGAACTCCTCCGTCTTGTCTCCTGAAGTCTGTATCTTATCCTGAACCTGCACAACTCGATCTGACCTAACTCGGCCTAAACCGAGCGTTACAAACGCCACTTGTCAGTATGATGAACCAGCATGAGAAAACTCACTAAATTATTGGTAGCATCCAACTTGATTTTAAAGTTAAAAGTCATTTCAAAAGAAAAGAAAATCGTAAGACCTGCCCGTACATAAACACGGATGGTTTTTACCTTACGATAAACCAAAACATTTTTGAAATCCATATTTTTTATATTATAATTGTGTCTAAATATAAATAAATATCAATCTAGCAGAATGCTTGCATCTCACACTCTACATATATAGTATATAATCAAAATCGCGGGCGCTTATTGGAGATTTGATTCCGACCGTGACAAGGTATGGAACCACCTGCTGATAGTGTATCTCTAAAGGGGAATACACTGGGTTCAACAACAATGTCTTGCAACCCGGCCCACACATGACCGACCACTCATTTCTCTTGGGTGTATCAAATGTATATCACTAACGGTTGGGCTCAAACCATCGTTTCCCGAAAAGGGACAACATTGAAATAGATTAAAGAAGCAAAAGGAATTTCTCTAGATAGGTGATAATACACCCTAATGGGGTGATCCACATAGCCATGCTGCCTGCCCGATTTTTATCATTTCTCGGTTATGAGATTTGAGGTTTAAAATTTACCTTTTCAGATTATCTAGTCATCAATCACTTTGAATGCTACATCGTCAGATCCGCCAGATATCAGTAATTGACGTCCACAAAAATATTCTAGTGTTCAAGCCAGGAGAAGTGCCCCTCTCTGCCATTAACTGAAATACGTTTGAGGAAATCAAAGTATGTGGTCCGTTGGAAATACTCTATCAGACATTCGTCCATACAAGTTGTCCTAGGACTGAATAAATAAAAGGACCTCTCCTACCGCATTCTACGAATACCCCTATAGATCAGTAGCGAGTAGTCCTTGCATTCCTCGATTTCAACCATGACAGGATTACCATCAAAATATCTCCGTGCGCGACTCCAGAGTATTTGACAAGTTGTCCTTTCGCTTATGTAGGTCCACGGTCTTCACTGCTCCATCTTCAATCCGTATATTCTACGTTTACGTATTAGTTTGTTCGGAATGGTTTTCGAATAAATTCGAACCCGGTCTTTCCGTACCAACAATCGTATAGGCCAGATTTGATAGTCAGTTATTTAACTATCAAATAAAACAATCATTCATCCATAAAAGAAAATTGAATTCACTGATTTGATATTTTCCATCACTTTAGCCTCTCTATTGATTAACCATTCGTTAATTTAAAATTTCTATATTTTCCAATAAATGGAATACTTATTTCTCTTCTTATATTTAAATATAAGAATATTCAAAGCCCCTTAAATTTTACGATCCCTTTAAGCACGTATTTTTCATCTTGGTCATTAATCTCTAACCGTAAACTAGTAAGAGAATAATTCCCCAAGTATCAACCCTGAAAGCCGAAACCAACATCAGATTAATACTCAGAAAACCATTCAACTCACCAATCTCCAGTCGACTCATAATTTCTCTTAACTTCATTTCTTAATTTTTTTTAAAAGAGAATTTCCAATATTGATTACCATTTTTGTATGAGATGTTTAGCTCAAATTTATGACCATTCAAATATTTAACTTAAAAATTATATTTACAAAACATTACTACATTCTTTATACAATATTTCCTTACAGATTTGATTTGCAAAACATTTGATAAATATTTATTTCTAAACTGAAACAGGATTTTTCTTATAACGATATATGTTCATTATCCAATTCCATTTCCTTTTAATCTTCATAAACCAAGTTCTATACCAAGTCTTTATCCCATAAATAATTTTTATAAACATTTATATATGTTTAAAACTTCACTCCATTCTATTTATAACTTCTATTCTAAAATTTTCGTACTTACCTATCATTTATAAATTCTAATAATATTTACTATTTATAAACCATATGTAAAATTCTTTAATATAATCTATATTATTTTTTTCAAATTAATTCTACCTAAATTCAATTAGCATTTAATATTTCAAAAACCCTTTATAAATTTCTATTTTTCAAACTACTAGTTTATTCTCTTTATTCACCTTAATCGTGAATAATATTTTCAATACAAGTCCATACTAGACTTTATTTCGTAAACAATTTTCATAAATATCTCTATATATTAATTACAACTCAATTCAGATTTATTTCAATAAAACCGCACTCCATATCCAAAAAATATGCATATAAATATCATTTGTAAATTCTTTAGTATTAATATTTATTATCTAAAATCTTATATAAATTCTTTAATAAAATATATATTATCTTTGCTAGTTGAATTCAATTAGAACTTAAAACCTCTTCCTAACGAATTTCTATGTTCAACTTATTTGCTTTAACATCTATTCACCTCACCCGTGAATAATATTCCTCAACGCAAATCCATACTTGACTCATTTACTCAAATTAAATTTTATACTTGAAACTTCGAGTTTCAATCTATTTATAACTTCTAAATACTGAGTTATATAATCTCTTTTATATTTCCTTATAACTGGAAAATTTTAGTATATCTAAATATTAATATTATATTCATTTTCTATTTCTTTTCAAGTTTACACACAATTTACATTTCTCCCAATTTTCTAATAATAATAATAATTCTACTTCTTATAATGTCGCTTATAAAATAGCCTTTTCAAAGTATTTGGTTTAAACAAATATTTAATGTTAAATCCTATTTAATTTAAATTCTAAATAACCATTTTTATTTGCAAATGAATATTCCCTTTTTAAAAATTCTTATTTTAAAATCCATATATCATTATTTAGGATGATTGAATTATCCAAAATCAACCATCAGT